>PVJI01009163.1:0-67482 GCA_004026765.1 Micronycteris hirsuta
TTGGACTCTCTCTTTCTCCCTTCCTTTCCCTCTCTCTCAAAAACAAGAAAAAGAAAAAAATATATACATACATCAGTTCCATTTCAACAGAATAATAATAAATTCTTTGATACAGAAATGAAGAGCCATGCATGGCCAGGTAGCTCAGTTGGTTGGAGCCTAGTCCCATACACCAAAAGATTGTAGGCACAATTCCCAGTCAAGACACATTAATTATAACTAGGTTGCAGGCTGGGTCTCAGGATGAGAGGCAACAGATCAATGTTTCTCTCCCCGTCCCCTTTAAAATCATATTCTAGGGTCAGGACTAAAAACAAATGAAGAAAGTTGTCAAATTTACAATAGCATCAGAAACAATAAAATACTCAAGAATATATTAAACCAGAAAGATGAAGTATCTGTACACTGAACACTATGAGACAGTGACAAAAGAAAAGAAAAGACAAATGACAACAAAGGCAGCCAGTGTTCTTGGATTTGAAAATTTAGTATCATTAAAATGTCTATACTATCCAAATCAGTCTACAGATTAAATGCAATTTCTAGCATAAGCCCAATGGTATTTTACACACAAATAAAAAAAAGAATCCTGAAATGTATGGAATCTCAAAAGACTTTGAATAGCAAAAGCAATCCTGAGCAAGAACAAACCTGGTGGCATCACACTTCCTGACTTCAATCTATTACAAAGCCAAAGCAACCAAACAGTGTGTTAGTGGAATAAAAAAGAAACAGAGACCAATAAAACAGAACATAGAACATAGAAATAAACACAAGTACTGATGTTTAACTAATCTTTAACAAAAACCTCAAGACATATAAAAAAGAAAAGACAGTTTCCTCGATAAACAGTGCTGGGAAAAATGGATATTCACAAGTAAAACAAAACTGGATACCACTAATAAAAATTAGCTCAAACTTCATAAAGAATTAAATGTCAGTCTTAAAACTTAAAACTCCTTCAAGACAATTTAGAGAAGAAGCTTTGGAAATTTGTTTTGGAAATGATTTTCCGGGATGTGAAAATCACACAAAAAAGCAAAAATAGACCCTGGCTGGTGTAGCTCAGTGGATTGAGCACAGGCTGGGAACCAAGCGGTCCGGTTCGATTCCCAGACAGGGCACATGTCTGGGTTGCAGGCCAGGTCTCCGTGAGGGCCATGTGAGAGGCAACCATACATTGCTGTTTCTCTCCCTCTCTTTCTCCCTCCCTTCCCCTCTCTCTAAAAAGAAAATAAATAAAATCTTTAAAAAAAAGCAAAAATAGAAAGATAGGACTACAACAAATGAAAAAGCTTTGTGATAAAGCAACAGCAATTAACATAATGAAATAAAAAGGCAATCTACAGGAATGGAGAAAAATACTTGCAAGTCATATGAAGGTATCACTTGGAGCTATTGTGGCCTCAGTTCAGAAAACACAATAAAGCAAGTATTGCCATATAGAAATTCACAAAAATTTTTTGATTTCCCAGTGAATAATAAAATTATGTTAAACTATACTGCATGCTATTTTTTAAAAAAGATTTTATTTTTAGAGCAAAAAGAAGGGAGGGAAAAAGAGACAGAAAGAAATATCCATGTGAGAGAGAGAATCATCCATTGGTTGCCTTAGGTATACACCCCAAGGGGACCAACCAACTCAGGCATGTGCCCTGACAGGTAATTGAACCAGTGACCTTTCACTTTACAGGACCACACCCAACCTACTGAACCACACAGGTCAGGGCTCTACTGCAGGCTATTAACAATGCAATACCTTTGTCTAAAAAAAAAAAAACAAAAAAAACTTCACATAATTAAAAACAGTTTATCACCAAAACACTGGTTATCAGAATCTGAGCCTACAGGAAAAACGACGACACTAGACTTGCTGAATGCAGGGATGTCAAAAACATTGAATTTGTAGAAAGAAAGAAGGGAAAGAAAGTAAGAGAGAAAGAAAAAGAGAAATCTGCAATATCTGCAAAGCACTATTAAGCAAATGCAAAAATACATGTACTTGTATGTGAAAAGGAATTAATATATAAAGTATACAAGGGATTCCTTAGCCAAAAATATATGTACATATGACCAACAGGAAGAGGAAAAAAATGCTTTTCCTCACTATTCAAGGTGGTATCCATTAGGCTCCCTGCAACATTACAAACCACAAGTCCTTCCCTATGAGTTCAGTACAGCAGGTATTGGAACTGCAGGGAGACAAAAGGGCAGTGCAAACAAACCAGCCCCACCAAGGAAAGCAACTACTCATTAAACTGGAAAATCAAGCAGTGCTTGCAGTCCACATGTGAGAGAGCACCCCCAGGAGGCATGGGAAATGCAAAGCTAAGTCCATGTCACTGGCAAGACTGAGGGTCTTACCCAGGGAGGATATAAGTTCAAAGTTCTCCAGCATCACATCCAGGTATAGGCGTCTCTGATCCTCATCAAGGAGGTACCATTCTTTCCTGGAGAAGTACACGGCAATGTCCGCAAAGGTCACACCAACCTGTCAGAATTGAAACAAATGAAACCGAAGTAGAGTAGTCTTTCTAAGAACATGCAGTCCTACTCCTTTCACATTTTCTGCTCACTCACCCTCTTCCAGGGTTTCTCAGTGCTGGTTGCTCTCTCATCAGTTCCATCAATCACTGTTATCGCCTTCAGCAATAGCTGGGTTCGGGGTGACGGAACAGAGCATAAATGACATCTATGCTGTGGGCTGTGCCCGCAGGGCCGCATCCTTCCCAACAAGCAATTCCACTGAGTCTACCAGATCATGGCCCCAAGTCACAGCCAAATATGGGCTTATGCTTCACCCTTAAATCTCCACACACACTAGGTCACCAGTACCATCAGCTCCCATTTCCTCTAGTTGAGCCAACACACCATTGTGGAATGTCTGCCTCCTTCACATCTTCAGACTCCAGGTTCACTCCCTCAGCTCTGCCACCTTCCTGCTCCATCGTCTCTCTGGAATCACCCATGAACTAGGCCTATGGCATCCAGAGTGCTTGACAGGTTCCAGCAGGACCCAGCACAACCCGAGCTTTCTGATGGATCCCACAGCCCTGCAAAGCCCCGAATGAGGCCCTGAAGTCCTTCCTTCCTGCCTCTAATCTCTGCTTCAACAGTCACATGCAGATCCGCACGGGAATTTCAGATACGAAAAATCCCTGTCCACTCTGCACTGTATTTGCTGCATCCTCAAAAGCCACAACATCCTGTCTCCACTGAGTCTCTGTCACCTTCCTCCACGCGGACCTGTGTTGCAGGACCTGGTGGACGTCTCGTACCCGGGGCCATAGTGTCCACTACGGTAGGGGTGAGGACGAGGTGGGGATTGGGCGACGAGGACGGTGACTCACCTCGGCCGAGAGCTTCTGCGTGTCCGCTGCCATCCTACTCTGTTTGCAGAGTGGGGCGAAAGCATCTGGAGAGAAGGACGCCCCGGACACGGCGGCTCCAGTCCCGTCCGTGGGGCGGGTGACCCCGGCAGCGTTGCCGAGCCCCTTACTCAGCTGTTTATTGTGTAGACCACGTCTCTCGCGCCTTCTCCATCCCAAGAACCAGCGATGTGGAGCCTCCAACCGACAAGGGGAGTGTACTCTGGGTGAGGACAAAATGACGGCTGTGAGGACACCGGAAGTCCCGCCCTCTGCGTTGTGCCCTAAGAGAGATGCCTTTTCTGACCCTTCATTGGCTAAGCCTGGCGGTATTCACACACAGGTCTTCTGGGTAATGTGGGTCAGAGAGTCCAAGGGGACGGTGAAGCGTTTCCCCACTTCTGTTCAGCAGAAAGATTGCGATCCACCGCCAAGGGGGTTGGGAGATAGCACGCACTTATGAAAGAGACAACTTGAAAATTGCTATAGTAAGTTGTCATCTTTTCTTCGTGAAGGGTCTTAAACTTGTGCTGATGAAAACACATTATCTGTGAGGCCAATACAAGGAGACATAACGAAAGATGTATGCCTGCCTTGTGGTCTGGAAAATTTTATCACACAAGTGTCCTACTTATACCGTCATATATGTATGTGACAAATATAGAACACAAAAATGTAGGCACACCTTTAAAATAAAAAAGCTAATATACATAATATAAACCTTAAATGGAAATCTGTAATTTGAACATTAATTTTTGAAACAGTGGGAGAATTGAATCATGACAAATTTATTGATGTTTCTGTTATTTTGAAAATGCTATAGTAATTATCATGATAAAAAAATTTGTCCTTTACAAACATATTTAAGACAGCAGGTAAGATGTTTCAGTCATTCTCAATGTGATAAGATTATGAACATATTTATAAGTTATATTTAGAGTAAATTAAGTATGCATTCGTAATGAAAGTTGACAAAACTTTAAAAAGTCACATGAAATATTATAAATAATGTGGATATACATATATGCAATGAATATTAAAAATCAATAATTCTGTAAGAAGCTTCTATTTAAAAATTCATAGTAAATATACTGAAATATAAACCAAAATTTGAAAAACATTAAAACAGTAATAAAACAGAGGAGTTGAAAAAAATCTAAAAACCTACCAGAAATGGAAATCACTTCTAAATGAAAATAATCTCCAGCACCCTAAAACTGACACAGTGATCAGAGAATGGTCTGACACTGTGTTTTATTAAGTGAGTGAAACTTAGCGTTTTTATAGCGATTGGTGGATATGCATTTTTGACCTTTTTGGACCATGAACTACAAATGGATTCTGTAAGCAAATGTTACTTACGTGTTTTTGGTTAAGGTGAGTGTTAAAACTTCCTACTAGATGAAGTGATGGAAAGACATACTGAATAAACAGGCCAATAAAATATTGTAAAACACAAATAGCAACATAATCAAAACAATCTCAAAGCTAAAATATCATAATGATGTTAGAATTCAATAAGTGAATTTTGAACTGTGCCTGAAACTGATCTAGGTCTACGGTTAGGGGACTTTAGCTGAGACCTACATTTAGCCCTGGCTGGTGTGGCTTAGTGGATTGAGCACTGGCCTGCAAACCAAAGGGTTCCATTTTGATTCCCAGTCAGGGCACATGACTTGGTTGTGGGCCAGGTCTGCAGTAGGGGGTGCTCAAGAGGCAACCACATATTGATGTTTCCCTTTTTCCCTCCCTTCCCCTCTTTATAAATAAATAAAATCTTTAAAAAAAGAAAAAGACACAGACCTGGCTATTCTTGTCTTAGTAACTTTGATACTGTAAATATTCACCACAGGTTGTGGGGAAAGAACATCCCTGAAAAAGGCAGTCCTGCAAGCTGCCAGCTGAACTCAGACGATGTTGTCTGGGGGCCAACACTAGGTCAGGTTCGCGCTGCAACTAGTCAGAGTGAAGGGAATGCAGATCCCCTGAGGGTTCAGTGTACTAATTTTCTCCCACAGATCAGAAGAAAACGTTTGCTTTTGTGAGCACATTAGTATGGTGACTGATACAAACTGTGGAAACCCACTAGGTGCTAAAAGTGAAATAGCTTTGGCCACAAAAATGTGCAGTGACATAGATCTGGCAAGAGTCCTGGGCAGGTTATATAGTGCACCATAGACACAGATGCTTCCCACACTACTAAACTTTATGAAGAATCTCCATACTGTTGGTGTTTAGATGTATGAGATTTGGGTCAGACAAATGGGGCTTCACAGGGCTTCTTACAGTGTTGTTAACACTGAACAAGGGAAATGTACATTTCCCGCATATCTAAGACTCTTCTCCAGTGTGAACTCTCATGTGCTGTGAAAGAATAAAATTGTGGCTGAAAGATATGCAACATAACTGCACTCACAAAGCCTCTGTCCTGGGAACTCTGATGATAAAAAAGGTTATGGCTACTGGTACAGGATTTCCCATATTTACTGCACATGTAAAGCCTTTCTCCCAGCATGAACTCTGATAAGAGTGAAGGCCATAAATCCTGGTAAAGGTTTTCCCATATTCACTACACTTATAAGGCTTTTTTTCTTAAATAAAAGCATGTTATTATTTAGTGAAGAAAAATATCAAACATATCTTTTTAAAAAAAGATTTTATTTATTTTTAGACAGAGGGGAAGGGAGGGAGAAAGGAGAGAAACATCAATGTGTGATTGTCTCTTACATGCCCCCACCTGGGGACCCGGCCTGCAACCCAGGCATGTGCCGTGACTGGAAGTCAAACCAGTGACTCCTTGGTTCACAGGCCGGTGCTCAATCCACTGAGCCATACCAGCCAGGGTTCAAATATATCTTTAGTGTTGATCCCTACCCCTATCAGAGCCCAAAGTCACAGGCTGGCAGGCTATTCTGCAGGCAGAGATTTAAGAAACTTAAAAGGCCTTCACATCAATGAGGATGGCTGATACTGCGGGATCTTCCCTCATGGCTGCCATGCAGAGATGAAGTTTTGGAGTGTGGTCTACACATTCATTTAACTCCAAACCTTCCAGCCCTTCAAACCAGGGCCAGAAGGGATAATCCATCACAGAAAGTAAATGGCCACCAAAGAAGATTTCCTTCTTATTGGTCAGAACCTCCTGCAACTTACTGAATTCTTTACAAAATTCTTCTTTTAAGCCAGAGCAGTCTCCTAATTTTTACTTCTAATAAAGCTTCCTAATAAACCACTCAGGCTTATTTTTCACATTGATGTCGATGGCTTCATGTTAGATTCCCTTGGCCTTCAGGACAAGGAGCGTCTTCTTGGCCAACAGGCAAGAAACTCATGCTGTAGACATGGATCAGACCCTCTGGGATGGGCCCTGAAGGCACAGTTTCCTTTTCCAGGCTCTTAGCTGACACTTCAGACCTCATGGCACAGCCTCATAAGGCCTTTCCTCAGTGTGAACAGTCTAATAATAACAATGAGCAAAGCTAGTGGTAAAAGATTTCTCACTTTCACTGTACACATATGGTCTTTCTCCAGTGTGCACTCTGGTGATAACAAAGGTTATTATTGAAAATGGTAAGTAATTTCCTGCATTCAGTCTACTCATATGGCCTTTCTCTTGCATAAACCCTCTGCTGATAATAAAAGCGAGAGATTCTGGTAAAATATTTTGTACCTTCATGCACAAAAAACTGTCTTCGACAACAAACATCTTGGTCTGGAACAGGTGTGTGGTTTCAGCTAATAACTTTCTTACATTTTTCCTGATGTAATAATTTTTTCTCCATTGAAAAGTCACCCAAGACATCAACATTTCATTTGGCCAGTCCATAGTATTAGTACCTGAGCTGGTAAGGATGTCCTGCCCAACCTCCCCGCAGGCAAAAAGCTTCTGGGACACATTAAAATTGCAGCCCTTTGCAAGTGAGATCCTACCCACACCTCTTCTGAAAGGCTTCTCTCTCAAGTGCTGCTCCTGGTACTGGTGATACTTTGCACTGAAATAAAACCATTTTGCACAGGCCCCACACCTCAATGGTTTCTGGCTCTGTTGTGTTTCCTGCTGCTCAATCAAGTAGAAAATGTGTCTCAAGACTGGTGCACAACTCTCACAGGGGTGGCGCTTCCAGGAAGACAAAGTTACCTTGGGATTCTTTGTCTGTGAGATTCCTATAGAAACATTCTGTTCAAAGTGCGCTTCCAAATCCTCTGCTCCACAGCAGCAGCCTGAACAACGAGAGAAAAAAGAAACACCAGTGAAGTACACGTTGATCTTATGAGGAAAGGGTAATCTTCTCACAAATGTCCATCTGTCACACCTAGGCAAGATACTCTGGGATGATTTTCGGACAAGTGAGTTAGACTCTTAGGAAATGAATGTTATATATTAGTTGACCCCAAAGGTCAGTCAATCGCAGAGACCCCCACAAGGAAATGACACCAGCTTAGGATGGGAAACAAAGAAGAGAGGCAGGATTTACTAGTTGTCCCTCTGCAAATGGCTTCCTGCAGGACCTTTCCTGCTGGTGATGTGAGGCTGTGTAGAATAATTTGAAATGAACTCAAACCCATAAAAATCAATTGTACTAAAGCATATGATGTCCAAGGTCAATATAATGATACATGTGCACTCCAAGGGTCTGCAGGCATGGACCATGGATGGACTATGGTAAAGAGGAACTTATAAGGGAAATGTTTCAGATTCAAAGTTTAGAGAGGTAAAGATTATCCATGGTCTGGAAGTCTGAATACAAACGCTAACTATTACACCTGAGTAGTTGGCAAACTGTCAACAATAAGTAAAAGCTTATCGATGTTTTTCTCTTTCTCCCTCCCTTCCCCTCTCTCTAAAGATAAATAAATAAAATCCTAAAAATATATATATATAAATAAAATATATATAAAAAATAAAATAAATTTTCTACCCCTCTTTCTTCCTCCCTCCCTTCTCTGTTTCCTTTTTTAACCCAGCATTTTCTGGGCTTCCCATGATGCAAATATAGGTTATCTTGATGGTGTTACCTAATACATTTTGCGGTACAGTCCTCCCTCTCTATATTTTGGTTCACTTATTGAGGCTTCACTGTATTATGGGTTCTTATTTTTTATTTTTTTAAGATTTTATTTATTTTAGAGAGGAGAAGGGAGGGAGAGAAACATCAGTGTGTGAGAGATACATCGATGAGTTACTTCTTGCAGGCCCCCAAATGGGGACCTGGCCCACACACCGGACATGTGCCCTGACTGGGAATCAAACTGGCAACCTTTTGGTTCACAGGCCGGCACTCAATCCATTGAGCCACACCAGCCAGGGCTGTATTGCGGGCTTTTTAAAAAATACAGTATATCTAATTCTGTATCACAGAGTTTTCGCTGTATCACAGATTTTTCGCTATATCACGGGATTTTGCGGTAAAATTACGTGGGATTTTGTTAAAATTATGTAGGTTTAAGAGTGTAGAAAGTGTTTAAGAGCATATGAAGTGTTTATAAGAGTGTGGAAAAGGGTAATAAGAGAGTGGGAAAGGTTTATAGGAGTGTGGGGAGGGTTTATAAAGCCTTAAAATATATATAAATAACAAAATAAATATAACGCCACTACTTTGCAGATTTTCACCTATTGTGGGGGTCTCTGGAACGTAGCTCTTGCGATAGGTGAGGTATCAGTGTATTTTTTTACATTTATTCTTATTTTTATTTAAATTTTTTATTGTATTTTTTCCTTTACCATTTCATCTCCTTATAATCCCTCCCCTATGCAATCACCGCTGTTGTCCATGCCCATGAGTCCTTATTCCCTTTTTGCTCAATCCCTCCACCTGCTAACCTCCCTCTTCTTTTTTTTTTCTTTCTACCTGGATGCTTTCAAATAACTTGTGTTTGACATCAGAGATTTTTTTCATGTCTGCTTTTGATACTCTTTATTATATTTTTCATTTCATTCATTGTAATTTTCAACTCCAGCATTCTGGTTTTCTTTTTTATAAGTTCTGTCCGTCTGATATTTTCCCTTTGTTTCTGTATTGGTTTCTTCGTTATATTGGCTCCATTTGTGTTCTCTTGTAGCTCAGAAATGTTTTTAAAAAATATTTTGGATCTCTAACCAGGCTGTATGTAGATTTCCATTTGTTTGGTATCAATTAGTAGAAAATTATTATGTTCTCTTGGTGGTGTCCTTGTTTGTCGTATTTGTTTTAATCTTGTGATAATGTTTACACATTTGATAAAGCAGTTATTCCTTTTAACCTCATGAACCAATTTTGGCTTCAGAACTAGGTTTATCTGCATGTGGAATTAAGGGTATTGGCTAGGTTAGGGTGTTGTGTTTTGGTCTTGAGACAGTTTCAGCCACCTAGCCTCCTTGGTGCTCCATAAGCTGAGGTCATAAAAACAAAGAATGCAGGGGTTCTCATTGGTTATGGCAGCATTCTTGTGCAATGACAATTGTAAACTCTCTGATGATAATGCAGGGCAGTGCTAGTGGTAAAGGACTTCCTACATTCACTGCACTCCTAAAACCTTTCGCCTGAGTGAACTCTCTGATAAGAGGCCATTGATTCTGGTAAAATATTCCCCACATTCATGGCACAGAAAACAGGTTTCTACTACAAATACACTGGTCCTGAACAAGTTTGTGCTTGCCTCCAACTTCTTTACATTCTTTTCTGATGTAATAATTTTGTCTTCTTTGAAAAGTCACCCTAGACTTCAAGATCTCATTATAATTAACAAGAAATCATAAATGTACACATATGCAGTAAAAATTAAAAATCAATAGTAATCCGGCAACAACTTTTCTTTTATTCAAAATTTAAGGCAACTCTTACCACGACTGGTGTAGCTCAGTGGGTTGAGCGTGGGCTGGGAACCAGAGGGTCCCGGTTCAATTCCCAGTCGGGGCACATGCCGGGTTGCAGGCCAGGTCCCCAGTGAGGGCCATGTGAGAGGCAACCATACATTGCTCTTTCTCCCTCCCTTCTCCTCTCTCTAAAAATAAGTAAATAAAATCTTAAAAAAAAAAATTAAGGCAAGTCTTGAGTCACCCCCACACATACTGCTTGCGGTGTGTGAGCCAAGCTTAGATCCTTTTCTCTCATATTTGCATCTTCACCTTCAAGGTCTGAAAGGTGTGGCTTAGTAGGATGGGTGTCATCCCACAGACCAAAAGGTCGCTGGTTCAATTCCTGGTCAGGGCACATGCCTGGGTGGCAGACCAGGTTTCTGGTTGGGGGCGTGTGAGAGACAAGCCACCAATGTTTCTCTTGTACATTGATGTTTCTCTCCCTTTCTCCCTCCCTTCCCCTCTCTTAAAAGATAAATTAATCTTTGAAAAAAAATTTTTTTTAAAGATGCCTGAGGAAGTGCACCACAAAGAGGAGAATGTGGAGACTTTTGCCTTCCAGGCAGAAATTGCCCAACTCATGTCTCTCATCATCAGTACCTTCTACTCCAAGGAAATTTTCCTTCAGGAGTTGATCAATAATGCTTCTGATGCCTTGGACAAGATATGCTATAAGAGCCTAAAATTGACATCAACCCCAAACCTCTGGAATGCACCCTGACTCTGGTGGACACAGGCATTGGCATGACCAAAGCTGATTTCATAAATAATGAGGGAACACCTGCCAAGTCTGGTACAAATGCAGTCATGGAGGCCCTTCATACAAGTGCAGACAGCTCCATGATTAGACAATTTGGTGCTGGATTTTATTCTGCCCACCTAGTGACAAAGATGGTGGTTGTGATCACAAGGCACAATGATGATGAGCAGTATGCCCAGTAGTCTCTGCTGAGGGTTCCTTCACTATGCAAGCTGACCACGGTGAGCCCATTGGCCAGGGTACCAAAGTGATCCTGCACCTTGAAGCTTGAAGAAGACCAGAGTACTGGGCGGGGGCCGGGGGGGGGTCAAAGAAGTGGTGAAAAAGCACTCACAGTTCACAGGTTATTTCATCCCCCTTTATTTGGAGAAGAAACAAAAGAAAGTAATCAGTGATGATGAAGCAGAGGAAGAGAAATGGGAGAAAGAAAATAAAGGTAATGAGGAGAAACTCAAGATTGAAGATGTGGGCTCAGATGAGGAGGATACTAGAGCTAAGGACAAGAAAAAGGAAACAAAGATTAAGGAGAAATATATTGATCATGAAGAATTTAACAAGACAAAGCCTATTTAAACCAGAAACCCTGGAGGACTATGGAGAGTTCTGTAAGAGCCTTACCAATGACTGGGAAGATCGCTTGGCAGGCAAGCACTTCTCTGTGGGAGGTCAGTTGGAATTCAGGGCATTGCTATTCATCGTGTCAAGCTCCCTTTGGCCTCTTTGAGAACAAGAACAACATCAAACTCTATGCCTGCCGTGTGCTCATCATGGACAGATGTGATGTGTTGACACCAGAGCATCTCAATTTCATCCTCAGTGTGGTTAACTCTAAAGATACGCCCCTGAAAATCTCCTAAGAAATGCTCCAGCAGAGCAAAATCTTGAAGGTCATTTGTAAAACCATTTTAAGGAGTGCCTTGAGCTCTTCTCTGAGCTGGCAGAAGACAAGAACTGTAAGAAATTCTACAAGGCATTCTCTAAAAACCTAATCCATAAGGGCTTGACTAATCTGCAACTCTTTTCTAAGCTTCTACACTATCACATTTTCCAGTCTGGAGATGAAGTGACATCTTTTTCTGAATATGTCTCTCACATAAAAGAGGCCCAGAAGTCCCTCTATTATATCACTGGTGAGAGCAAAGAGCAAGTTCCCAACTCTGTTTTCATGGAGCAAGTGCAGAAGTGGGGCTCTGAGGTAGAATATATGATGGAGCCTATTGATGAATACTGTATGCAGCAACTCAAGGAGTTTGATGGAAAGAGCTTGGTCTCAGTTACCAAGGAGGGCCTGGAGCTACTTGAGAATGGAGAGAAGAAAATGGAAAAGAGCAAGGCCAAGTTTGAGAACCTCTGGAAGCTACTGAAAGAAATCTTGGATAAAAAGGTTGAGAAGGTGATAATCTGCAATAGGGTTGTGTCTTCACCTGCTGCATTGTGATTAGCAGCTATGGCTGGACAGCCAACATGGAGCATGAAAGCCCAGGCATTTTGGGATAACTCAACAGTGGCTACAGAATGGCTGAAAAAACACCTAGAATCAACCCCAACCACCCCATTGTGGAAACTCTACAGCTGAAGGCAGAGGCAGACAATGACAAGGCTGTCAAAGCCTTGCGCTGTTGCTGTTCGAAACTGCGCTGCTCTCTTCTGGTTTCTCACGTGAAAATCCCCACTCACTCCAACTGCATCTACCACACAGTCAAGCTAGGCCTAGGCATTTGAAGATAAAATGACAGTAGAAATCATAGTGCTGCTGTTCCTGAGGTAATGCTCCCCCCAACCTCCCGCTGCCCAATGAGGGTGATAAGGATGCCTCTCGCATCAAAGAAGCAGAGTGAAAGTTCCTACTAGCCCACCTGGTTTCCTCTGCTGATGTTTAGTGACTTTTTTCCTCCTCTCTTTGCCTAAGGCAGGTTACAGAGGCCTCAAGCCTTTCTTTCTTATATTTGACATCGGGTTTGGATGTTGTGTATTGTTTTGTGTGTGTGTGTTCTGAAATCCAAGTATGGAAAATTAAAAAATAAAATTTAAAGCAAATATACTGACATATAAACAATATTTGAAAAACACTAGAACCAATATTTGAAAAACACTGGAACTAAGACATGTAACAGGAGAGTTAGAATGTAAAACTTAACAGAAATTAAAAACAACTTCTTTCTTAAGCCTTTATTTTTTAGAGAGGGGAAGGGAGGGAGAGAGGGAAACATCAATGTGTGGTTGCCTCTTGCGTGCCCCCTCCTGGGACCTGGCCCCCAACCCAGGCATGTGCCCTAGACTGGGAATTGAACCCACGTCCCTTTGATTTGCAGGCCAGCACTCAACCACTGAGCCACACCAGCCAGGACTAAAAAACACTTCTAAATCAAAACAGAACATAGCTCCAGCACCCTGCAACTGGCACAGTGGTCAGATGAAGGGTCTGACACTCCGGTAAGCTCCTGGTATGGGAACATCGTACTGGCTTTTTCTTGTCCGTGGATCATCTTCGTAATTTACCCAAATCGTTTTCTCTCCTCCTTTAAATTTGTGCTCCTAAATTCCTGAGCATCCACATGTTTATCATTCCTGGGTGCTACTCTCTTCATATTTCCACAGTTATCTGTCATCTTATAATTTACTATAAAATATTTTTTTGTGATATCTTGGCTACTCCAGTAATGGCTTTGAACAAACCTGCCTGAGAATACATTTCTTTATTCACTGCTGTCTGAAGCAGATAATTAGTTAATGATTGTGGAAGCCCTGAAACATGATACCATGTCTTCCCTTCAATTATTCTTGAGTTTTTCTGCTTGTACCTTACTGTGTCCTTCTCACCTCACTATTCTTCCTCAAGTTCTCATGAATGAAAAGGACTCACAATTTCTAGAAACAAGAATTTCATGGTGGCCAAGTTTCCAGTATAGCCAAGGGCTCAAGTAAATTCTCTCACCCCTTAGAACTCAGTGTCCTTTATTTATCCCCCCTAAACTCCCCCACCATTGAGACTTACCTGATCTCAGGCTTCACAGGACCTTTTGTCTTTTAGCTATTGAGTAACGCTCATTGTAAAGTTCTGTTCATCTACATTGATAATCTTTCTGTAATTTACTAACTCCATAACTCTCTTCCAGAAATAATCTCCACTCCCCATATAGACACTGTCACTGCATTTATGGGTGAAATGATCATTATTTTTTTGATGAAAACATTAGATCGTTGAATCCAAAATCTTTATCTCAGGTTCAAATGCGGACTTTCTACATGTTCAAGGACGCAAACATTGTGGCCATCTTGGGACCAAATGTAAATTTGGTATGTAACTGCTATTACCATACACGTTATTTTTTTTTAAGATTTTATTTATTTTTTTGGAGAGGGGAAGGAGGACAGGGAGAGAAACTTCAATTGGTTGCCTCTCACTTGCCCCCAGCAGGGGACCTGGCCCACAACCCAGGCAGGTACCTGGACTGGGACTTGAACCAGTGACCTTTTAGTTCACAGGCCAGTACTCAACCCATGGAGCCACACTAGCCAGGGATACATGTTTTTGGAAAAAAACAAACCACATCTCAGAATATTCAGTAAAAAATGTTATGGAAAAAACAATTATTTTCTGGGGTTGGAACTTAAATGCTGAATGAAAGTCAGAAGGGACATATTCGGAGGAACTAGAAGGCATTGTGCCAACATCCGCTTGCTTTAGGGCTGCCTAATATCTCCCTTCCATGTTTCCTTGACACCTGTCTGCAGCATTTTTGTTCTCATCGCTGAGTGAACACTGGGCCTCCTGAAGTTCATTCTAAAAGCTTTGCTTCCTATGAAGTGAAAACCATGATGACAGTGTATTTTATTCAGTTTTTCAGTGAACCTTAATGCCTTTATAGCAATTGTTGGATGTGCATTTTTTTACCTTTTCAGAGTATGAGTTACAAAATGAAACTGCAGGAGTATTTTACTAACATGTCTTTGATGAAAGTGGGTGTTAAAATGTCCTATTAAACTTAAGTGAAAGTAAAACACACCTAAAAAACCTGTCAATAAAATATTGTAAAAGGCAAATAGGGAGATAATCTGGCATGGAAAGAATCTGAAAGCTAAAGGATGCAGACAATATTATTGATAATTGATACAGACAATTCAGTGAGTGGAGTTTGAAGGTGCCTGCAATTAACGTGACACCCGATCTGTGGTTAGGGGACCTTAGCTGTGACCATGGTTATTATTCTCTTTAAAATGACTGACCTACATTTAGTGTTTCTTCTATCAATTGTGACCTAAAAAGTGTATTTCTACCTGTTCTCTGGCTGGGAAAACCAGTTTGACTTGCCACAAGTGACAGCTTATCTTGAAATACAATGACATCAAAATAATGTTCTAAAGTCCCAAACAGTTCACAGGGCCTGCTCAGAGCTGCTCCCTCTGTTGAAGTGGAAAATCACTAACACTTAGACAAACTTTAGAACTCAGCACTAATGCAAGACGTTCTACTGCAGCATGGAGACGGAAACAAGGGGAAAGGGGGTCAGTTTACGGAGGGCGTCCATGCATGTCACGTGGTGCCTTTTAAAGGGATTGTATTGTTTAGGAAGATACTGGGACAGCACTGATGGCAACTGTCTCATCAAAAATGCTCAATACTCACCCTCTCCTGTGAGAAAAGCCCACCAACCACAACTCTGGTAACAGGGCTGTGGGGACACTGGCTTGTACAACTGGCTCCCTTCTCAGGGAATCTGGAGTGAGGATCTGAGTTGTGGCCAGAGTGTGCTGGGCACTGCAGTGAGGGTTTATATTCAAATTATTATGTTCCTCCACAAAGATCCCTGGTGCTGACACAAGGAGACTGGAAAAGAGGACATGGGTCCAGAACATGGTTAGGGCTGCAGGGAAGGCACAGTCTCTTCCAGCCAGTATAAACAAAGACAGGATCACATGGTAAGCAGGTCCCCTAGGTGATATAGTGGTGAGCACTTGACCAATGAGATAAGGATCCTACAGATCTCCAACATCACTTCTGCATATGATGCCTCAATGTATGCATCTAGCTGTTCCCACTCCTTCAGAATGAATGCCAGAGCCCTTTACCAACACTTAAAAAGTCAAACTGAGGCATCCCATTCACCAGAGTGGATGGGATCCAAGCCTATCACACAAAAGGTGGGTGAAGGGATGAATCACCAGGCTCTCCTTACTGGCAAACTCTGTGCTAAGCTCAAAGGTGAAACCAAGTGTGGCTAAGGCTCAAAGAAGTTTGCCCTGGAGAAACCACTGAAGATGACACAGATGGTGTTCCCATGAAGACTATGAGTGCTCTAGGGTATCAAAGGACTTAGGAGGAAATCATGATGATAATTTCTGCAAGGCAAACAGCAGCAGCAGCTGAGCCTTCCTGGCCATCCACCCAGGGCTGGGGGCTTCACAGGTCATGGAGAGATTGTCCCCAGTTCTTGAGCCAGACTTCCTGGTTCAAACCTAACCTCTTGAATCTGACACTTTTCTGTGGTGTTACCTTGGAAAAGCCACTTCACCTTTCTAATCCTTTGTTCCCCCCCAAATACCCAGAATGTTGTAAAAATTAAAGAAAAAACACTCAGAAAGCAAACTCTGGCATACTAGCACTGGTAAGTTTCCAGTGTTTTGTTACCTTTATGGATCCTCACAGGAGCCATAGTCAGCACCTTCATTACTCTCATATCATCAGCGAAGTGAGTTTCAGAAAGTTTCAGAGCCATTCAGAGATTCCCTCAAGGGGAGTCCACACTGCGACCTCAGTGCCCTCAAAATACCTCCATGTAATGGGGTCTTTGTGGACTGCAGCAGAGCATGGGTTCTCAGAAGCTCCATTTATTTTTCACAAGCATCTGGGGCAGAAGGTCCCAGGGGAGTCTGGCCTGTGGCTAGCACCCACATGTGAAGGCTGGTGGTATAGCCAATGAAATGGGCACTAAGGCCTGGAGCAGGGCTGCTCTTTACCCTCAGAAGGAAAGTAAAGCCCAGAGAGTGGACCCCTTGCCTGTCATCATGGCGACTTTCAGAGATCTGGGATTTAAACCCAGCTTGCATGCCACAAGGTATAAAGAGTCTGATCACTGATCTCTTCTCTTTCACTTCTGGGAATGCTCTGGGGTTCAAGAAATACCCATTCATCTTCATACCACCCAGTGCACTTTCACGATCTTCTTTAAAACCAACCCCAGATGACAGACCACAAAAATGGGTGAATACTAAAAAGCAAGTTTTTATTATATTACTAAGTGTTTGAACTTATAAACATGATGCAGTGTATTAATGCAGATTCTTTAAAGTGTATGATAAGTATCTATAACATTGTGTATACCAAAATTTTTTTTAATTTTCCAGTATCGAAAACAATTATTCCAGAAAGCAAGAGTTACATCCGTTACTCAAGCAATTAAAATGAATGACATTGCAACATATCTCTGTTGTTTCACTGCTCAATTTGTTAAAGGAGAGTAGCTCAAGTTTATAAAAGAATAGGTAAATTATGTGAGCACACATTTTACTAAGAACTTATCAGTACTAAATATTCATCATGATGAGCATTTTCAGTCATTTTAGCATGACTAAAAGTGCTCATCATGAATCCTTCTGAAAATGCAACTAAACCAGCCAAATGAGAAAACAATATACTTATTTAAAAAGCTAAAATTAATAAAATTTGAACAAATCAACAATTTGGTAGGTCAGCAGAAATGGACCTATCACCCACCTCTGGTAAGAAAGCAAAAAATTATAATCAGTTTACATCACCCTTTGTTAGATTCTTTAAAACTTAAACATTAAATGTATGAAAAATGTCTATACTGGGAACATTTGTAAAAAGTTCAACTCGGATGGCTATTCAGAGTTTCCTTTAGTGTCACTGCACTGAACAAGACACTAACACATTCCCTAAAATCTAAGCACTTCCAGGGTGTGAACTATTCAATCTCAAGAGACATAATTTTATGGCTAAACAATTTCCCACATTTGCTTCATGCTTGAAGCCTTTCACCAGTATGAACTATCTGGTTAACAGAGGCCACAGCTACTGGTAAAAGGTTTCCCACATTTAATGTACTGATAAGGCCTTTCTCTTGTGTGACCTCTCTGATAATAACAAATATGGCTACAAGGGTAAAAGATTTTCCACATTTCTGCACTCAGAAAACCTTGGTAATATGTAAACTCTCTAATGACAATGAAGGCCGTGGCTACTGGTAAAAGATTTTTCTATTCACAGCACTCATAAGGCATTTTCTCAGTGTGAAATCTCTCATGATAATGAAGGTTACCGATATGGACAAAAGATTTCCCACATTCACTGCACTCATAAGGCCTTTCACCTGTGTGAACTCTCTGATGATAATAGAGGCCACTGCTACTGGTAAACGATTTCCCACATTCACGACACTCATAAGGTCTTTCTCCCTTATGAACTCTCTGATGATAACGAAGACCAGTACTACTGGTAAAAGATTTCCCACAATCACTGCACTCATAAGGCCTTTCTCCAGTGTGAACTCTCTGATGACGACGAAGGTCAGAGTTCCTTTGAAAAGATTTCCTACATTCACCGCACTCATACGGCCTTTCTCCTGTGTGAACTCTCTGATGATAGTAGAGGCCACTGCTACTGGTAAAAGATTTCCCACATTCACGACACTCATAAGGCCTTTCTCCAGTGTGAACTCTCTCATGAAAACGAAGTTTCCTCGTATTGGTAAAAGATTTCCCACATTCATTGCACACAAAAGGCCTTTCTCCAGTGTGAAATCTCTCATGATAACGGAGGCGACATCTAAAGAAAAAGGACTTCCCACATTCACGGCACACATAAGGCCTTTCTCCAGTGTGAACTCTCTCATGGTAACAGAGTTTACTGCTACTGGTAAAAGATTTCCCACATTCATTGCACTCATAAGGCTTTTCTTCTGTGTGAACTCTCTGATGACAATGGAGGCCGGGACTGCTTGTAAAAGATTTCCCACATTCATTGCACTCATAAGGCCTTTCTCCAGGATGAACTCTCCGATGTTTTCCAAGGCTACTGCTTGTGGTAAAAAACTTTCCACATTCACTGCACTCATAAGGTTTTTCTCCTGTGTGAACTCTCTCATGACAACGGAGGCCATATACTGTGGTAAAATATTTTCCACATTCAGAGCACACAAAACACTTTCTTGCATTACGGACACCTTGGTGCTGTACGAGAGTGTGCTTGCGAACAGTGGCTTTCTTGCATTCCCTCCGGGTGTAATGATTTTTTCTTCCTTGAAAAGGCACGCCAAACAGAGAAATTTTATTTGGCTTATCCCTAATTTGAGTAGCTTTTTGCTGGAGATTTTCTGAGAAGTTCTTCCCAACATCTTTGGTCATAAAAGTTTTCCTTGATATATGAAAACTGCTGCTCTTTGCCAGAGAGACTCTGCCCACTCTGCATACAAAAGACTTCCTTCTCACGTGCTGCTCCTGGTGCTGGTAATAATTTGCACTGAAATAAAAATGTTTTGCACACGCCCCACACTTCAACAGTTTCTGGCTGTGTTGTGTTCCCTGCTGCTCAACCAAGTGAAAAATGTCTCTCAAGACTGGCGCACAACTCCCACAGGGGTGGCATTTCTGAGAAGACAAAGACAACTTGGGATTCTTTACCTGTGACACTCTTACAGAAATGTTCTGTTCAATGGGTGCCTCCATATCCTCTGCTCCACAGCAACAGCCTGAACACAAAGAAATGCTAATGAAGTATATTTTGATCTTATAGGGAAGGGTTAATCTCATCATAAATGTCCATCTATCACATCTAGATAGATAATATAGAATGATTTCAAGACAAGTGAGTTTGGCTCTGAGGAAATGGCTGTTGTACATTGCTTAATCCTTAAGGTCACTAAATGACTACTGTACATTATTCAACCTTTAAGGCCAGTAAATTGTGGAAACCTCAGGAAAAGAGGGAAGGTTTCCAAGTGGTTTGTCTGCCAATGGCTTCCTGCAGGACCATTTCTGCTGGTGACATGAGGCTCTGTTGAATAATATGAATGTATCAAAAGCCATGAATATCAACTGCAGCAGAACAGATCTTGTTTAAGGTCAATATAAAGAAATGTGCACACTGTAATGCACAGCAGGCATGGATCACAGTCAGAAAGCAGTACAGAGAAACCTGTGAGACAAATGGTTGAGGTGCAGGCTTCACAGTGGTGAAGATTATTCATGAGCTGGAAGTCTAAGTAGCAATAATAATCCTTAGAACTGACTAGTATGGGCACTGGAAATAGTAACAAAACATGTTATTACAGCCTGGGTTCCCAGTTATGACCTTAACAAAGTGCTAACATCCAGTCTTCACCAGTAGTCACTGACCAAGGCAAGACTCCCTCTAAGCCCACCCTGCCATGGATGGAGTCATGTCCCTCCTGTGATACACCAAGCATTCTTCCCCATAACACTGAATTGAGTCATTACATGGGATACAATTCCTAAGAGAGAAACTAAAGAGATGAATGGCCAGCACTATGGTAGGACAATGCAGCACAAAACAGACCACAGGAAAAAGATCTATGTGAGTGATGTCAGCAAGATGGCAAAATAGGAGACCAGAATTCATCCCCCTTCCAAGAACAAGTAAGCAGCTATACACCAACAAATACAGCAATGGGTTAAAGGAATAAGAGTCCAATTAAGACAAACAGCAACGCAGGGAAGCAAAACAGAGAGAACTGCATAGAAAATATGCATGTGGAGACTCGGTGTGCAAAGATGTGTGGAAACAACTAGAGTCTAAAACAAGGGTGGAAGCTAGCTCTGTCACCCAGTTTGCTTGCGCTAGAGTAGACCCTAATGGCCTGTTCTGTGGAAAAGCCTGATAAACTTTGTTGCTGCAATCTTTGGGAGGCTCTGAAACATCTGAAAACTCTCCAGAATTTACATACCAGAGTACACTGTAGAGTTCGTAGGCACGGATTCCAAGAGGAATCCCTTTGGCCATAACCTCTGCAATGGCAGAAAATGAGATCGGCATTTTCCTGGAAGTGTATACACCTAAAACTCCATAAGCTAATGCTGCTGTTGAGGAAAAATCTAGCTAAAGCCACTGAAGACCCCTACATTCTTCATTACTCTGACCTCAGCTCATGGAACAGCAAAGTGACAAGGTTGCTGTGACTTATCTCAAGCCCAAAATACAATACTCGACCCAGTCAGAACCCTTGCATTTCCAGGCACGTGGGATTTTTCTCTAACCACAATTATTCAATAGGGTTGCAATGATGAACTGGTTTACCATATGTGTAGACATTAACATAAGACTAAAAGAAATATGAGCTCTAACTGGTATGGCTCAGTGGGCTGAGCGTTGTCTGCAGACCAAAACATCATTGGTTTGTTTCCCAGTCAGGGCACATGCCTGGGTTATGGGCCAGGTCCCCTGTTGGGGCTGTGTGAGAAGCAACCAATCCATGTTTCTCCGGCACATTGATGTTTCTCTCCCTTTCTTTCTCCCTCCCCTCTCTTCTCTCTAAAAAATAAATAAAATCTTTTTTTAAATAAAAAATAAAAAATATATAAAAAACACAGAACTACCAAAAGAACATCATAAATTTCTAATAATTGTATACCCCCCACACAGAAATCTACAAACAGCCAGACAATAAAACCAAAATACTTCATTTTAATAACCTCAGTAATACAAAAGAACACAAATGGAATTCAACATATTAAACCAATAGAGGAACAAAAGGAGAAGTTGAGAGAGGCAGAAATCGTAAAAAAGAATCAAACAGAAATTCTCAAGTTGAATAATAAAACTAATAAAGTGAAACAATGCAAAAAACGTTTCAAAATCACACATGATCAAGTAGCAGAAAGAACAGGTGATCTCTAAGACAGATCATTAGAAATCATCCATGTAGGAGAGAAAAAAAGAAGAAACAAGTGAAGACAGCCCAGTTGAATTACTGAATGCCAACAAATTAATTTATATTTGCTTTATGGCAGTCCCAGAACAAGGGAAGAGTGAGAGTGAAAGAGAGAGAGCGAGAGAGAGAACAAAAAAGAAGGGAAACAGGGAGAAAAATAGCAAGGGAGGTGAAAAGATAGAAACTTTATTTACAGAAATAAGCTGAAGAGTGACTCCTGAAATCTAATCAGATACATGATTATCCAAGTTCATGATTCTCATAGGTTCCCATACAGATTCAATGCTAAAAGGAGTTCACCAAGATGCATTTAATGAAAGGGTCGAAAAAAGCAAAAGAGTATTTAGAAAGCACAAAAAGAAAAGAAACTCCCCTCACCCAAGGAAACAAACCCATAACAACAAAAATGTTCTCGGCAGACACCATTCAGGCTATAAGTAAACCAGCTGATTACTTCAAAACACTAAAAGAAAACACCTGCCCTCAACAATACTATAACCAGAAAACCTGTCCTGCAGAAACAAAAAGAAAGAAAAAGTTTTCCAGACAAACAAAAGCTGAAGAAGTAAACTGCCACTCAACCTGACTTGTTAGAAATCCCAAAGAATGTTCTTCAAGCTAAAAGGAAAGGTTTCTAAATAAAAACATAGGAAATACAAAACATGTAGTAACATTTTGTAAAATACGAAAACATAGGAAAGTGTAAAACTCACTGGTAAAGCTGAGAATGGAATTAAATTAACAATATTGTATTGTACTTGTGGAATATACAATAAATAATTCTGTTATAAAGGTTAAAAATTTAAAGTATTAAAAATGAGCCCTGGCTGGTGTAGCTCAGGGGATTGAGCACTGGTCTACAATACCTGGGCACATACCTGGGTTGTGGGCCAGGTCCCTAGTAGGGAGCACGCAAGAGGCAACCACGCATTGATGTTTCTCTCCCTCTCTTTCTCCCTCCCTTACGCTCTCTCTAAAAATAAATAAAATCTTAAAAAAAAAAAAAAGAAACTATTGAAGTCAAATTATACTTTAGCCCTGGCTGGTGTGACTCAGTGGATTGAATGCTAGCCAGCAAACCAAAATGTCGTGGGTTCGATTCCTAGTCAGGGCACAAGCCTGGTTTGCAGGCCAGATCCCCAGCTGGGGGTGTGAGAGAGGCAACCAATCCATGTATCTCTCACATACTGATGTTTTTCTCCTCTCTCCCTCCTTTCTCCTCTCTCTAATAAATAAAATCTTAAAAAAGAAATAAACTACACTTTAGAGCAAGCAAAGGTAATAGACATATATAGAAAACCTTACACCTAAATGCAGGAGAATACAGATTCATCTCAAGTATGTGTGGAACAGTCTCTACATAGAATACGTTAGGTAAAGTATTTTTTTCTGATTACAATGGTATAAATATAGAAATGAATTTGTGTCAAAAAAGCTGAAAAATTAAAAATATGTAGAAATTAAACAACACACTACTGAAAAATTAACAGGTAAAAAAAAAAAAAATCAAAAGAGAACTCAGCCCTGGTTGGTACGGCTCAGTGGATCTAGTGCCAGCCTGCAAACCAAAAGGTGGCAGGTTCTATTCCCAGTCAGGGCACATGCCTGGGTTGTGAGCACCACCCCCCGCAGTAGAGGGCGCATGAGAAGCAACCACACATTGATGTTTCTCTCCCTCTTTCTCCCTCCCTTCCCCTCTAAAATAAATAAAATCTTTTTAAAAAAAAGGGAATTCAAATACAGAAGCAAACGTAAATAAAAACGCAAGCTACCAATGATTATGTACAAGGTGCAGAAAACAGTTTTAGGCGCAAATTTTATAGAGATGAATGCCTACATTACCCAACAAGACCTCAAATAAACAGCCTAACCTCATACCTCAGAAAATAAGAAAAACAAGAATAAAAAGGGGACAAAGTTAATAAAGGAAAAAAACAATACATAATAGAACAAAAACCACATATATAGGGGAAAGCATAGTCTCTTCAATGAATGTGTCAGAAAAACTGGGCATTCACATATAAAACAAAACTGGACCCCACTAACACCATTCATAAAAATGAACTAAAAATGGATTAAAAATTAAATGTAGGAGCTAAATACCTAAAACTCCTCGAAGACGATCTAGAAAAAAAGCTGCATGATTTTATGTTGGCACTTTCTGGATATGACACCAACACAAAGGCCACAAAAGTAAAAATAAACAATCTAAACTACACCTAATGAAAAAGCTTCTGCAAAGCAGGAAAAAAGAAAAAAAAAGAGCAGAATGAAAATGCAAGCTCCAGGATGGGAAAAATCTACAGCTAGCCATTGGAGATGCTGTTGGGCTTGGGTGAGACCACCAACGATGGAGCGACTATCGCAATGTGAGATGTCATATGATTTTTTTGATTCTCAGTGAATAATAAAATTCTGGTTACACTATTACTGTAGTCTCTTAATGGCACAATAGCATTATGTCTTTAAAAATGTACACAGCTTAATTAAAAGTACTTGATTGCTAAAAATGCTAACTATATACTAAGACTGCTCAAAAAGTGGCACCAATAGACTTGCTGAGAATGCAGGGTTTCCACAAACCAATTTTGTAAAAAGAACACATTATATACAAAGCACAATTAAGCAAATACAAAAAGACATGTACCTGTACCTGATAAGAAGTTAATATATAAAATATACAGCCCTGACTGGCGTGGCTCAGTGGATTGAGCACCAGCCTGCAAACCCAAGTGGTTGCCAGTTTGATTCCCACTATAGGGCACATGCCTGGATTGTGGGCCAGGTGCCCAGTAGAGTGCGCGAGAGGCAACCACACACTGATGTTTCTCTCCCTCTCTTCCTCCCTTCCCCATTCTAAAATAAATAAATAAGTAAAATCTTTAAAAATATATATGTGTATCTATACACAAAAAATTTAAAGGACTCATTGTAAAAATAAAAGATATGGTTTAAAAATGGACTTAGGATGTACAGATATTTTTCAAAAGAACATATGAAAATGAATATCAGAAATATAAAAATATGCTTTTCCTCTCTAGTCATGGTGGAATCCATTAGGGTCCCTGCAAGACTACTTCAAATCCTGCCCATTGTGGGTTCAGTACAGCGGGTACTGGGACACAAGGAGAGAAGAGGGCAGTGCAAACAAACCAGCCCTACCAAGAACAGTAACCAGCCAGAAAACTGGGGGAGCAAGCAGTGCCCACAGTCCACATGTAAGAACAGAACACCCACTGGGAAAGGCGGGCAGAAGGAAATTCAAAGCCAAGTCCAGGTCACTGTGTAGCGCGAGAGTCTTACCCAGCGAGGAGATAAGTTCAAAGTTTTCCAGCATCACATCCAGGTACAGGCATCTCTGAGCTTCATCAAGGAGGTGCCATTCATCCAGGGAGAAGTAGATGGCCACGTCCTCCAAGCTCACACCAACCTGTCAGGATTAATACAAGTGAAACAAGAACAGTGTCTCTCTGAGACCCACAATCCTCCTCCTCACACATCTTCCCCATGTTCATCCTTCTGCAGGGCTTGCCACCTCAGAAGACATACAAGGCCTCTCATTAATCACTGTTATCCTTCTCAGCAGCAACAGCGGGGGCTGGAGGGGGGCAAATAAATGCCATCTAAGCTCTGGGCCATGCCTATAGAGCCTCATCCTTCCTGCCAAGCAATTCCACTGAGTCCCACAAATCACGCCACCAAGACACAGCCAAACATGGGCTTATGCTTCACCCTTATATCCTCACACCAGGTCCCCAGGACTATCAGCTCACACTTCCCCTAGTTGCACACACCATTATGAAATGTTTACCTCCTTCGCATCTTCACCCCAGGTTCACTCCCTCAGCTCTGCCACCTTCCTGCTCCATACCACGGGGATCTCTCTGGACTCACCCATGTACTTTGCACATGGTGTCCAGAGAGTGCTCCAATATTTCAAAATGATTTAGTACAACTGCAGTCCTCTGATAGATCCCTCAGCTAGATAAAGCCTCAGATGAGGCTCTGAAGGCCTCCTTGACTGCCTTTGATCTTTGCTTCAATGTAAACCACCCAGAACCACATGTGAATTTCAGATATGAATAACCCCCTGCCACTTCTACACTGCAGAGGCCACACCATCCTCTCCCCACTAAAACTTCCATAAGTGCCCTGTCTGAGTTGTTTCCTATTCAGGTACAGTGACACTCAAAAAGTGACATTTGTCCCAGACCTCATCTACCAGCAAGACTGAAACACTCCATCCTCATCAAAGCGTACCACAAAGTTCTGATGAATCTACGCAGTTGTAAATAAGAAGGAGCTTTGTCCACAAAGTCATCTTTTCTCAATCACTCTTAGGCCTTCAGAACTATCATGTCCACACACCCCATGGATGCCTTAGTCACCTGTGAGATCGCCCTCTTTCCCACTCTGTTGCCACGATCACTTATCTCACTAACCTGTGTTTGTGAGGCTTAGAAACCCCAGTCAAGTGACAAGGAAGGGAAACCACTTTTGGGCAGGCACCCTAGTCTTTCTGGCCTTTGCCACCAAAACCTGCACTCGGTCCTAAGCATCGTCGCAGCTCTACACTGATCTGTGCAAGAGCAACAACTTTTGGATATCTCCCTCCTTGATCCCTCTCCAGATTTCCAGACCTGGGTATCCAGCTGCCCACCAGCTGCCTCTACTCACTGTTCTCTGAAACCTCTGAGGGCCAAAACAAACTTCTGATGTTGCCAAGAAAAATGATCCTGCCACCAACCTTCCCAGCCCAGTTGATGGAGTGTCCATCACTTCAACTGCTAAGACCAAAAATCCTAAAGTCATGCCCAACTCCTCCCTTTTTTTGCATCACCTACAATGTCTGAAAGTCCACTTGGCTCTTCTTTCAAAACTGACCCAGAATCCAAACTTATTTCCTAATCCCTCAGACACAATTCTGGTCCATCAGGACTCCTCTGGATTACGGCAGTTACCTCTTCCTTGCCTCCTGCTCTAACCCCTGTGCAGCCAGATGGAGCCTGTAAAACCCAGGAGAGAACAACTCCTCCCTCTCATCCAAATATCTCATTCTCTCCCAAATAGGCACATAAATGATCAGTTGGCCACTTTACAGATCTGATTCTAGAGTTGCTTGCTCTTTGTTTTAAACACACACAAAAGGAGAAACCTGCGGGACCTTTTCCCAGCTCAGTGGCATGGCCTCCAAGCACTCACACATGCGGCTGACTTTCCCTGGGTTAACCTTCCTCATCTGCTTACATTGTTGTAAACCAATGCAAGCACCTTCATGTCCCCTGCGCCTGTACTCAGGACACAGGTTTGGGAGTATTCCTCGAGTCTACATATCCAAGAGAGAAAAATACCAAGGAAAGAGTCTCAAGACACCACAATTCCAAACACTACATGGTTGTGTCACCACCAGGGAGGGCCTCAGACACCCTGTCCTTCCTTGTCTTGTTTAAATAAGTGGTTTTTCATCCTTCAAACCTGTGGGAAGACGCAGACAACCACCATTCAGCTCCACGTAAGCAGGTGTCCTCTATCCTTGCCCAGGCCTGGAGACTGGCGACCTCCAGTACGCTGTCTATCCTCTAGGATCGGTCTTCACGGCTGACTTTAAGCAGCTCTGTGACCTTGCACAAGGACCCAACTCCCTGTGTCTCACTGTCCTCATCAGCCCATTCCAGTCTGTTCTCTCTCTGAGCAGGATTTTAAAAGCTGGAAACGCTAACCCAACCGGTGTCCCCTCCTTCACAATCTTCCACGGCTCTAAGGACCCTCAGAATGAAGGTACCATCCGTCTGCCGCACAGTCAAGAGGTAATTCCCCCCTCAGACTGTTTAATACAGACAGAGGACCCCAGGTTCCCCAGTTCTCCCGCTCAGCGGCCCCTGCACGTGTTTACATGGGCTCCTCTGCCTGTCACTCTCTCCCACCGCCAGCCATCACACCGTGTCACCTAGGAGCGCCCCCCTGGCCTGGACGCCGGGGCTAGAGCTGCAGGGCGTGCCCGGCGCTCCGTATCCGGGGCTGTAGGGTGAGGCGGGGTGAGGCGGTGAGGGCCAGGGGGACGCGCACTCACCCACGCCGGGAGCCTCATTGCAGCCGCCGCCATCGGACCCTGAGGGTGGAGCGTGGCGGGAGCTGCGGGCTAGGAAGAGGCCCCGGACACGATGGTCTCAGTCCCGGGCCTGGCGCCGCTCTCCCGGGCGGCGTCGCCGAGACCAGACCCGTGACTGTGTAACGGGGACCACCACTCTTGGGCCTTTTCAACTGGACTCTGCGAAAAGATCCTCCTGATCGCCTGAGACGAAACTGACAGAAGACGAAATGCCCGCCAGGAGGACTACCGAAGTCCCGCCCTACAAAAGTGGCCAAACGGAAACGCCTATTCTGAGCCTTCATTGGCTCAGTGCGGTTGCATCTTACGCCTGGAATTCTGGGTAATGTAGTTCCTGCATTGCCAGGTCGGGATCCTGTATGTCCCCAGCTGACTAGAGGAGTGCATCAGGGGTCATACACCCCCAAAATACACTAAGTGGACTAAGTGCCCTCTAGCGCCCCCAGTGGAGATCAGTGGTCTGATCAGGGCAAGTTTATTTCTGGCGCACCTACCGGCTTCCTTTAGCTGCAGGTTTTGCATATCTTTCTACAGGATCCACTCTTTCTGACCACCAGGCATTCTATTTTCTGATTCAGGCCATCTGGCATCTGGCTCCTTCAGGCCGAATGTAATTGGGGAGGCCGCTCAAGTCCCTAACGCAATCTATAGCGTTAGATGGCATCATCCCATATGCCAAAATTTTGCAGGTTTAATTCCGGATCAAGACACCTAGGTTCAATCCCAGGTCAGGTGCTTATGGAAAGCAACAAATGATATGTTTCTCTTTCACATTGATGTTACTCCCTCTCTCTCTCTTCCTCTCTCTCTAAAATAAAAAACATATCCTTGCGTTAGGATTAAAAACATAATAATGTTTCAAAAAATTTGAAAGGGCTTCCCCACTCCAACCCTCCCCCACCCCATTTCTAAGATTGCAGCTGGTATCAAAGTGTCGTCTCAGACCATCTTTTGCCATCCTAACAAACTGAGGATGTTGCAGGTTTTAGAAGTTTGAAAGTTTCTGATACTTTTTAATTTTTTTAGTTTCTAACCCTTTTGACCCAGGACAACCCCTCAGGCTGGTGTCCCTGTGAGGTTCCTCAGCGGTTTTGGGATATGCTCTAACAGCCATTCAGCAAATGAGACTGGCCGACAAAGGTTGAAGATTGGATTGGTACCACATACCAATGGCTTTAACTTCATCTATCAACATTAATACTTTTTGATAGTTTGTTCACTCCATAACTCTTTTGCAGAAATAGTCTGTAGTCCCAGGGAGACACTGTCACAGCATTTACAGGTGAAAAGATCATTATTTCTTGGCAAGGCGGTGAAACCCTGAAATCAAAAACCCTTATCTCACATTTAGATGTCCAGTTTTCAAACCTTCACAGATGCCAACATTTCAGCCATCTTGGTATCCAACATAACCATTAATGCCAGGTACATTATCACACACTTAGAAATTCAGAACAGGTCATACCTCAGAAAATTTAGTAAGAAATGCCTTCCTTCTTAATCAAATATACTTCCCCAAATAAGGTGCTTGTTGGCATTGGGGTAGAGGTACCTGGCCTGAGAATGACTCTGCTGGTGGAAGTGGGAGTTGCCACAGCTCGGGCAAGCTGGAGACATAGCTGCTGCAGTGCAAATTGGCACCTTAGTACTTGTCCTCCTCCAACAGCTCAGGGACTGAGACATACCTCATACCCATTTACAGGGGAAAAAACTAAAGCCCAGACTAGAGGAAGGGCTTTTTTCCCTGTGACTTCCAGTAAAATTTGCAAATCTGGGATTTAAATCCAGGGTGCCTGACCCAGGGTATGGGGGTCTGATCAATGCTCACGATGCTGATTTCACACTGCACTGAGCCTGGGACTCCAAACACCTTTTCACCCTGATGCCATCTGGTCCGCCTGAGGGACCTGTTCCAACCAACGTATCTCCGTGATGGCAGACCTGGAAAGTGGGAGAACACTACAAACAAGGGCTTACTGTATTTTTTTTAAAGATTTTATTTATTTTTAGACAGAAGGGGAGGGAGGGAGAAAGAGAGGGAGAGAAACATCAATGTGTGGTTGCCTCTCATGTGGCCCCCACTGGGGACCTGGCCTGCAACCCAGGCATGTGCCCTGACTGGGAATCGAACCAGGGACTCTTTGGTTTGCAGCCCGCACTCAATCCACTGAGCTACACCAGCCAGGGCAGGACTTATTGTATTATTAAATGTCCGGACTTCCAAAAGTGATAAACAATGTTAATAGTGTGGGCTAAAATTAAGTGTCCATTACCTTGTGCATAGCATTAGAAATTTTAAAAAGATTAGAACATATTATTCCAAAATAAAAAACATTGCCTAAAGCAAAAAAGCCACAAAACGAGTGCAATTCCAACATGCACCTTTGTTGTTTCACTTTTTCTTAAATTGCCAAAACCATAGGATTAGGCAGAACATGTGATCAGATATTTTAAAAAAATACAGTGGTAGCAAATACACATCTGAATAAATACTCATCATAAAGGTTAGAGATGAACAGCCAGATGAAGAGATAGAGCATGAGGTCTGTGAGAGTCCCAGGCACAGAAGCTCCTGTCCCCATGAAGTCAGGGTGCATTACTCTCCCCAGACTTGCATGTATTTACTCACTGAATTCTCTGAACGCACTTTCTATTGGTATGTTTATGGAGGTTTCCTCAGACAGGCATGGTTGATCATCAACTCCATTCCTAGCCCCTCATCCATCTCTAGATGTGCGGGGTGGAGATGAACATTCCAACCAGAGTCGCCTCAACAGAATGAAAGATGCTCATAATGCTGTTATCACTTAGGAATTTACAAGGGCTTCAGGAGCTCTGTGCCAGGAGCTGGGGTAGAGAATAGTATCTATTTTATTTTCTATATATCACAAGGTCAAATAGCCGATCTCAAAAGGAAACATACTAAATGACTCCATTTTTCTATTATTCTATAAATGAGAAAATTACAGATATCAAGAGACCTGTGATGGCAAGGGTTAAGGACAGTGAAAATATGTGACTATGAAGGAATAGCACGAGGGGGGTTTGTGATAACAAAAAATTCTGAATTTCTAATATGGTGTTGGTTACAAGAACCTATGTATGTGATAAATTTCTTAAAACTACATATAAAAAACAAACAAAAATGAGTGTCTACTGACTAGTGTGGCTCAGTTGCTTGGGAGTCATCCCACAAAATAAAATATCATTGGTTCGATTCATGGTCAGGATATATGTCTAGGTTGTGAATTTGGTCCCTGATCGGGGCGCATGTGAGAGGCAACCAATCAATACTTCTCACTGACATCATTGTTTCTCTCCCTTGCCCTCTCTCTAAAAAAAATTAAAAATAAATAAAGAGTGCATGTTAAAACTGGAGAGACAAATAAATCCTGTAAACAGCACTGTAACAACTTCACTTTCCTCTCTTTGATACGAACTGTGACTATGTCAAGTTTTTCCTTTGGGAGTAGCTACCTGAAGGGCATTTTAAAAATCTCTAAAAATATTATTTTTGTAATTTTAAACTTACTTCAAAATTAAAAGTTATAAAAACATTTAATAAACCACATTTACTTACAAACTTGACTAAACACATCCATACTTGTTATACTAGTGAAATGAATAGTTTTATTTTCAAGTACTACAAATATTGTAAAACATATAAACTTAGAGGTAAAAAGATGTAGAATTACATAATGAAATAGGCATAGACCACTCCTGTGTTGTATATATTAAAACTTAATCCATGATGAGAGTAACTGTCACTGTTTAAAACTTACAAAATTAATGAATGGCAAGGCAAGTAGAAATATGGCTGAATGTATCCTGTCCCAGTTGCTTCTGAGGTGCTTTATCTGTTTGGACTTAGAACAGAATGCTTTCATTCAAGGGTTCTTTTGTTCATTAATTTATCTGACGTTTTGCTAAAGACCACCAAATTGAATGTGTTTATGAGTTATTTCTGCACAGACTTCCTGGCAAATGACAAGGCAATATAAATTACTACAAATCATGTCATATTCACTGCCAGAGAAATGAATTTCTCTAGTGTGAACTGACATCTCCTGAGGTCTTACTTTTGGCCAGATGCTTTCTCACAATTAGAAATATTCATTAATTCATGTATTCATGATCTCTGATGATCACATGAGAGGGTGTACATCCATTAACAGTTTTCCAGTTTGTCACTTTTATAGGATTTATCTCAGTATACACTGTTTAGACATATAATGTCCTAAAATATTTTCATCAAACTGATTGTATCTGAGTTGTTTTGCAAATTTTGGGGGGTATGAAATATAATGTGCTGTATTTTGCCATGTATAATGTATTTTGCCCAAATTTTTGAAGGAAAACAGGATGCACATCATACATGGGTATAATGATTACATACCAAGGGTACCATAATGCGTAAAACAAAAACATGGGTACACATTACATGGCAAAATATGGTGACTGATCAATACAGTACCACATTCTTTACATTAACTTTTTCTTTCTCTCTTTTGCATGGCTATTCTTCATTGCATACATCTTGAGGGCCTACAACTGGCAAAAGGCTTTCCCCAAAGCAAGTACCTATGACTTTTCATGTTTAAAAAGATTGGCAAGTGGGCAAAAGCTTTCCCACTATCACTGCACCCACAGGGCCTCTTTCATGTATGTTTTGTTTGATGAATTTTGATTCCTATCTTTGTAGTGAAGGCTTTCCTATATGTGTTAGCTTCACAGGGTTTCTCTGATGTGTAATGAAGTTGCTTCTGATCAATGAGAATTTTCCACATTGAGAACAAAGAAAGTGTTTCCTGAGAGAAATCTCTGATGTTGTATGAGGCACGTTTTCTTCCTAAAGCCTTCACATTCATTGCATTTGTACGACTTCTCTGCAGTATGACTTTACTGATGTACACCAAAAGTACTCTTCCTGGTGAAGCCCTTTCCACATTCATTGCATATATACAATTTCTCTCCAGATAAATTCACAGATGTGCAATAATCATGCTTTTTCTCAATTAAGCCTTTGTCATATTCCTTGCATATATAAGGTTTCTTTCCCCATATGAGTGAGCCAATGTACACTGAGATGACTCTTCATGGGGAAGCCTCTCTCACATTCACTGCACATACACTGTTTCTCTTATATATGAGTTCGCTGATGTAAAGTGAGATCAGTCTTCACAGTGAAGCCTTTTCCACACACACCACATACATAGGGCTTCTCTCCTGTATGTTTTAGCTGATGTCTGATGAGATTACACTTAGCTGTGAAACCCTTCCAACATTCACTACATATATAAGGTTTCTCTCCTGTATGAGTCCGTTCATGTACAATCAGCTGCATTTTCACTGGGAAGCCTTTTCCACATTCACTGCACACATAGGGTTTCTCACCTGTGTGCATTCGCTGATGTACAACTAGACGACTCTTCACAGTGAAGCCTTTCCCACATTCATTGCACATATATGGTTTCTCTGAAGTATGACTTCGGTGATGTATAGTGAGATCACGCTTCATCGTGAAGCCTTTTCCACAAACACTACATACATAGGGCTTCTCTCCAGTGTGAGTTCGCTGATGTCCAATGAGGCAATGTTTCATTGAAAAGCCTTTCCCACATTCACTGCATAAAAATGGTTTCTCTCCTGTATGAGTTCTTTGATGTGCAGTGAGATTAAACTTTTTAGAAAAGGTCTTCCCACATAGACTGCATCCATGGGGTTTCTCTCCTGTATGAGTTTGATGATGTGCAATAAGACGACTCTTCTCAATGAAGCCCTTTCCACATTCACTGCAAACATAAGGTTTCTCTCCTGTATGAGTTTTCTGATGGGTAGTGAGACTAAACTTTGTAGAAAAGGTCTTCCCACATAAACTGCATCCATGGGGTTTCTCTCCTGTATGAGTTCGCTGATGATAAATGAGCCGAGACTTTTTTATGAATGCTTTCCCACATTCACTACAGGTATAAGGTTTCTCTTTCATGTGAGTTTTCCAATGTACATTGAACTGTGATGTCTTCAAGAAGGTTTTGTCACATTCAGTGCATTCATACTGCTTCAGTCCCGCATGAATTCTCTGATGTTCAGTGAGTCTGGACTTTCTGGAGAAGACTTTCCCACACAGACTGCACCCATGAGCTTTCTCTCTAGTATGAATTCTCTGATGATCAGTGAGCTCAGATATCTTGATGAAGCCTTTCCCACACTGAATGCATACATAGGATTTCTCTGTTTTGTGAGTTCTCTGTTGCTGAATGACCTGGGACTTATTATTGATGGGTTTGGAACTGACGTGTAGTGTCATTTCAGTGTAAAATTGCTCGTGGTTAGCATGCAGAATGGATGTCCCATCTCCATTCAACTCAACAGAGTTCCTTATGTTACAATTTCTGTTCAGGTTTTCAAAACTTAAATTCAATTTTAAAGGTTTTTCACATATCTCAAACATATTTTGATTTTGCTTTAATCGGAAATGGCCTTTGCTCTGATTAACAATATTTGCAAACATATTATGTTCATAGCATGGTTCCACACTCTTCTGAATGCTTTGACTTTGCAAGTGACACCGCAGAGGACCATCAACTTCCTTGAGTTCTAGGAAAGAAGAGGACAGTGAATCATTCTATGATATCTCATAATCCTAGTTTGAAATAAAGCTGTTTTTTTAAAGACTTCATGTGAAGTAACTACAAGAAATATAGTTGGTCTTTGTTCATAGTTCTTGACACTGAGCTTGTAAAACCTTTGTAATTTCCTAAGTGATAGAAGTATTATTTGTTCTAAAACAAAAACATCAACAACAACAACAAAACCTTACAATAACAGCACCGGATGGTATGGCCCAGTGGATTGAGTACCGGCCTGCAAACTGAAACATCACTGGCTTGATTCCCTGTCAGGGCACATGCCTGGCTTGTGGGTCAGGTCCCCAGTTGGGGGCAAGGAAGAGGCAACCAATCCATGTTTCTCCCATACATCAATGTTTCTCTCCCTTTTTTTCACCTTCCCTCCTCCTCTCTGAAAGTAAATAAATAAAATTAAAAAAACAAAACAAAACACCACCTTACAATAACAGCCAAGTTTATGGTAAGGAGGTGACTTAGCACAGGGTTCCTACATAGTTTCAGGAAGGAGCCAGTCACTAGAAAGACCAATTAATTAGAAGGCTGGACTTTCAGCCACACTCACTGACCTCTGGAAAATGAGGAAGGGCCTAGAGATTAATACCCTATAAAAACTCTTGACCAGATCTGGTCAGCTCCTGGGTTAGTGATCACATGATGTGCCCCATGGATAGTTCACCAAAGTTCCATTGGGCAGAAGTTCCTGTGTTAAGGAGCCCTGCGGATCTCACCCTACATACTATTCATCTACATCCTTTATAATAAACTAATGAACATAAGGGAGCATTTCTCTGAGTTCTCTGAGATGCCCTGGCAAACTAATTGAATCCAAGGAGGAGGTCATGACAACCTACAATTTACAGCCAGTCAGTCAGAAGCACAGGTGAAAATCTGGACTTCTGATTGACATCTGAAGTGGGGGCAATCTTATAGGACTGAACTCCTAACATGTAGGGTCTGACACTATTGCTATGTAGATAGTGTCAGAACTGAGTAAATTTGTGAGACACCCAGGTTTAATCATTTTAGGTATATACACCTGAAGCAAAGTAATAAAGGCAACTGCAGCCTGTGAAACATGGTTAAATGAGCAATAGAATGTAAGAGGCAGAGGGAATCAGGATGTATGAGATGGGGAAAAGTAGATTTACAGTTGTTCATATGGAAAAATGACATAATAATAAATAATAATAAAAGAATAAACTCTATGTTTCATGTACTCACAATTGTAAACCTACTTTTACCCCACTGTGTATTTAAAAACAAGACAACATTCACTAATGGGCTCAGTGGCAGAAGCAGGAAGAGGTTAATGAAAGTCAGGACTCAGGATTATTCCAAGAACAATGTGGCTTGAGCCACTGGGCACGTGGAATGCCTGTTAAGGAAATGAGGGATATTACTGAAGTCCAGAATAAGAGGAAAATCTAGAGTGTATTGTGAAACAAAGTTTAAGGTGATAATCTACTTATCCAAATACAAACATAAAGAAACTGGCTGAATATAGATATCTTTTTTTTTAAAGATTTTATTTATTTTATTTCTAGAGAGAGGGGAAGGAAGGGAGAAAGAGAGGGAGAGAAGCATCAATGTGTGGTTGCCTCTCGTGCGCCCCCTACTGGGGGCCTGGCTTGCAACCCAGGCATGGGAATCAAACCAGTGACTCTTTGGTTCACAGGCTGGTACTCAGTCCACTGAGCCACACCAGCCAGGGCAACAGCAATTTTTTTTAAGTCAATAAACACATATTATCTGTTTCCATGGATTAGGAGTCTGAGCAGAGCCTGGGTCCTTTTCTCAGGGACTCAAGTCAGCCAGGGCTGTAGTCTCATCAGGTGCTGGGGACTCGTCCAAGCTCACTGGTTGGGGGCGGAACTTAGTTCCTGTGTGTGTGGGACTGAAGCCCTCTGCTCCCACAGTCCGCACGCTGTTACCTGATAGGTGTCCCTCCTTACAACATGGCAGTTTGCTTCAGGCTGACAGGAGAACACCTCTGCTATTTCTGCTTCTTGTCTCTTAACTTTAGACACTTTCAAAGGCTCACCAGATTAGGTCAAGCGATTTAGCATTTTTCATGTCACTCCTGAATTTTTTCCTACGTACCTTTTATCTTTGATGATTTTAATCTGTATTGTTATACTGTCACGCATTGTAACTTTGCATATAACAGTACATGCCCGTCCCTGATAATGTCTACCTTCTACATTGTAAGCGAAGTGGTCCATTTTTAAAATGAGTTAAATAATGCCATTATTCCACACAAAAGTCCCCACTGGTTTCTCAACTCCTTTGGAAAGAAAGTAAGGTCTTAAATGGCCTCGATAGGCAATGTGTGACCTATATCTCAGGACTCCACCTACCATCCATTGCCTCATCTCCAGTCATTTTCCCTTTTGCTCATTACGGTCTATCCAGGCACGTGTGCTAGAAGTTCCTCAAACACATTCCAGATTCAGCTCTTTCAACGTCCCATAGTCTCACATTTGGAAAACTCTAGGGAGCTGACTCACATCCCTCACTGTGTGCTCAGAGGCACTTCATCAAAGAGCCATTCCCACTCCTAAAAGTGCAGTTCTGGGACAAACAGCCACTGTTCCATTGGCTGCTTCAATTTTCCTTACAGCAATTTTTACCCTAAGATGCATGTTTAGTATTGATTATATAGTACTTCTCAAAATGAAAAAATATGAAGAGTAGGGACAAGGTCTATTTTTTTCTTTTTCTTTTGTATTGCTGTGAGCTTCAAAAATACTACACTATCAAAATGAAGCTTTAAAGAAATGAAGTGATCATCTCAATTGCAGGAAGGAATCACAGGTATGGAATACAGGAAGAGTGTTTAGAAAGTAGACAGAAACTTTCTAATCAAGATAATAACATATCATGTAGATCACTGAAAGAAAATGTGCAATTTCATAAGATAGGAAAGTTCTGGGACTGTCATCAGAATGGAAAACTAGTTGATTTTACTTTTATGTCCCTGAAGTAAATAATCAGAAACTACAATTAAGAAAACAATTCCATGTACTATATAATAAAAAATATATAATACATAGGAACAAATATAAGGAAAAAAATGCAAAACTTTTACTCTGAAACTTACAAAAGGATGTTGGAAGAAATTAAGGACTGAATTATATAGAAAAAACAACAAATTATCCTGATTAGGATGCAGAATATGCTGAAGATGGCATTACTACCCAGATGAGAGACAGATTCAAAGTAATATTATCAAAATCCTGGCCAGTTTTTTTTTTCCCCCAGAAATTTACAAGCTGATTCTAAAATTCAAATGGAAATTAAAGGGTCAGCAGTCAAAACCATCTTCAAAGAGAAGAACGGAGTTGGAGGATTCAGCCTCTCCAATTTCCAAACTTATTGCAAAGTATAGGAATCAAGGCCACATCAGTATATGTACATATAAAATGTTCCAAAATTGGTTGTGGAGATAACCATCACCAAGTATTTGAATATATTAAAAACCAATTAACTATATATTTTATTTTTTAAGGTTTTATTTATTTTTAGAGAGGGGGAAGTGATGGAGAAATCACTGATATGCTGCAACCCCGGGATGTGCCTTGACCGGGAATCAAACCGACAACCTTTTGGTTCTCAGGCTGGCACTCAATCCACTGAGTTACACCAGTCAGGGCAACTGTATCAAACGGTATGGCATGTGAATTAAATCCAAGTAAAACCAATAAAATACGATGAATAATCAACATATTTAAGAAAATAAATGCAGTGATAACATCTAAGAAAAAAGAAAATCTGAATTAGGAAAACTAGGAAGTCAGTCATTTGAACCAGACATAACTTATTACCTAGTTTGGGCTGGAACTCACATAGCAGTTAAGATATTTTCTTGTTCATCAACTGAAACAACAGAGAACTTTAGGGAGACCTCAGCATGTGGGGAACACCCCAGCTGATGCCAGGATAAACAGAACTTTACATGTCAAGAGTGGGGAGAGAAACTGAATTTAAGAAAGGATGGAGGGACAGTGATTCCTGCTCTCTGCTCTCACACACAAAATGGGAAGTCAGAAGCCAGCTGCCATGACGATGAATAAAATACACAGGAAGAAAGTGTACATTAGACAATGATGAGGGAGAAGTCAATTTGGGAGTTTATTTCACAGAACAGAAAAAGGTTAACTCATAGGACTAGAGGAAGAGTTTAAGAGTGGAGAGAACTGAGTATGAAGAACCTTGTGAGGAGGGCGATAAAGAACAACATAAATGCACCATAAAAACCATGTTACCACAGCATCAAAGAGGAGGCTGGATGCTATGGAGGGAAATCACTATTTCCAAACAGGGCATGAAGGCCCTGTAGTAAAAAAAGTGATGAAATCAAAGTTCTGTCTTCCCAGAGAGTCCTGGAAAGTGGAGTTTCACAGCAAGGAGGTGGTAACACAGGCAGAGACGCTGTGACTATGGACAAAGAGGAGGAAGATCTGAGAATCCTAGCAAGAAAAAAACAATGCAAACACAAACAAGATATAAATAAAGCAAACGGGGGTCAGAGCCCAGGAGAGAAAAACAAGGTACGGTTTCCTTTAAACTTCTACTAACGAAAAGGGTTCTCACACATGGAGGGTGGTTTGAGTTTCCTCATTCACTGTCACAGCTCTGACACTGTCTCTGACTAGAATGTGACTTCCCAGCCACGCACCTTGCTTGTTCTCACCCCCTCACCTGGGCAGACTACGTGGTGCAGTTCATCCTGCACTGTCCTCGGTTCTTCCCCTCGTTCCAACCTGGAGAGCACGTCTGCTTCGCTGGCTTGATACCCTGCTTGTGAAAAATGACAGAAGACTTAGACGTATTGAACTGGGCTGATGTCTGTCAAGAAGGGAGAATTTTACATTTCAGAGAATGAACAGGTTTCACACCTGTAACCCACAGACTTTTGTCTCAGAGAAGGGGATATTATACCCTCTTGTGAGGGGCAAAAGAAAGGTCTTAGATTCTACCATTTCAGAGAACTGTAGTTATTCTGAAGAGTTAAGCAGCTGAAAAAAAAAAAAAAGAAAGCACTAACAGGGCACCGTCTAAGTGACACTAAGGAGCTGTCCTCACCCAATGACACCAGGTTGCTGTAGTTCTCCAACATCACGTCCCTGTACAGGTCCTTCTGATTGGGGTCCAGGAGCTGCCACTCCTCCCAAGTGAAGTCCACGGCCACATCACGAAATGTCAGGGATTCCTGTAACAGCACCGTGCTATTTAATGGCATGATGTGCTTTAGATGAAATGGAAGAAACGTTAGTTTTTCTGCTCATTTTCACTTTCTAGGCGGAAGCTACATAGCAAGTGGGGTTTTATTTTGATACACAGTTGAATAATCGCGTGTGTAGTGAAATACAGGGTGGAGCAAAATTAGGTTTACAACTGTTTGCATAAAAATTCAATTAATAAATAAAAACACAAGAATAAAAACTCTGTGTTTAGCATACTCACAACAGTAAACCTAATTTTGTCCCACCCTGTATTTTGTAATTGTTCATTCAGTCACCCATGCATTCATACAATTAGAAGTTTCTATAATGGGAAGTTAAATATTCTCATTAACCTAGAAACACCACAGTCACATATTTGAGGAAAAAAATATGTATCGTTTCCAGATTAATGGAGGTGTTTTTTCACATGCCTCTACAAATCCATTAATGAAGAAAGGAAAGGATAAAACAAACTAAACTCACCTGAGCCTGGAGCATTTTCTTCTGTTCTCTGAAAAAAGCTGGCAAAGACAGGCTCCGTCTTGGTGTGTTCTGGGTCTGCTCTAAATTTCTGCTCAGAAATCTGTCTTCAGTCAGGTGTGTTCCTGGGCAGGCTGACACCCAACCCTGCAACTTCCTCCTGTTTCACATGATTCTGTTGCTCCTGGGGAGCCAGGACCTGTGGACTGAGGAGAAAATTCAGTGGGAGGTACATTTCCTCTGGGCCCTGACTCTCACACAGTGCCCACAGTATCACTAGTATCCCTTCATGTGGTGTCCCTGAAGTATTCATTCTTCTGGCCAATAAAGCCTTAGGTTCTAACTGTTTTAGAGGTACTCCTGTATCCTGTGGAGTTTACACGGTGTGACTGTCAAAGGAGACCTGAAAAAGGACATCCACCTCCACACCAGGAGCAGCTGAGTCTCAGTAAAATCATTTGTACAAAGCAGACCTTATGGAAAGAGAGGATCCGTATTCCTTTAAACCACATGTTCTCAGGGGCTTCTTCAAATATTTCTCTACACCCCATGACTGCACACATTTCAGGGGGGAAACCAATGCACTGGGCAAGTCATCAGCACCATCTCATACGCAGTAATGATAGTATCTTAGGATGTTTTAAATACATACAAAAGCACACAATGTTATAAATAAATTGGAAGGTAGTAAATGAAGTTGAAGTGCTTTAAGATTCCTGTATTATAGGAGAAGAGTGTAAAAGTTCTATTTAACACAAGAATTTAATAAAGTTCCAGGTTGTATGTAGTCTCTTGTGTCAGGATGAAAACTAACAGTCGTCTTAAGGTACATAATTTCCATGCTATGTACTTTAGCATGGGTGGGGAAAGTATAATTTTAAAAAATCATTGAAAAAATGCCAAAAAAATACAAAAAAGAATAACTGGGGCAAGTAAAATACGCTTAGGTAACTGTATTAACAGAAAACATAGGGCCCTGGCTGGGCACCTCAGCTGGTCGGAGCATCGTCCCAGCACACCAAGCCTGCATGTTCAATCTCGGGTCAGGGCACATACAAGAAAATCCAATGAATGTATAAATAAGTGGAATAAGAAATCAATGTTTCTCTCTCTCTCTCTCTCTCTCACTCTAAAATAAAAAAATTTAAAAATTTTAATAGGTTAAGATAAATAAAACAAAACATGCTTATAAGTATAAACAGAACAAAGATTCCAGTTAACTATATTAAATACAAATGCCTCAAAACTGCCACACTCAATTAAAACTGAATAACATGCTATTATATTATAGGTGACATGCCTAAAACATAATGGTATGGAAAACTTAAAATAAAAGGTCAGAAAAAGCTGATGTGGCTCAGTGGATTGAGTGCCGGCCTGCGAACCAAAGGGTCGCTGGTTCAATTCCCAGTAAGGGCACATGCCTGGGTTGTGGGCCAGGCCCCCAGTAGTGGGTGTGCAACAGGCAACCACACATTGATGCTTCTCTCCCTCTCTTTCTCCCTCCCTTCCCCTCTCTCTAAAAATAAGTAAATAAAATCTTTTTTAGAAAAAGGTCTGAAAAAGATATATCATGAAAAGAGTCACCACAAGTAATCTGGTATAATTATATCTTTGGACAAACGAACCAGAAAACCCCAAAATTACTACAGAGAAAGAGAAACAACGCACACTAATAAAAGGTTCAATTTAACACCTTATAAAAGTTTTCAATTCCTAGGCACCTAGCAATACAGCCTTGAAATACATACAGTAGAAGTGGACAAAAAACGAAAAAACAAAAAACCCAAGAAAAAATACATAAATCCATTCTAATACTAGATTTCGACATCCCTCCCTCAGTAATTGACAGACAAGCAGGTCCTCAACAAACAAAATAAAATTTACAAACTGTCATTTTAAAGAATATCATAAATATTTCAAAGTAGCAAAAAATATAGAGAGAAATTTTAACAGACACAAATAGATGAAAAGATGGACAGTGAAGATGACTCAGAAAACCAAGCATTTTAAACATGTCATGTCTCCCAAATGTATACATAGATCCAAAATCCTTGACAGCTATACAACTTTAAAAATAAGTTGAAACACTTGCTGTATCAGTTACGAGGTCTGAAAGTTACTTTAGCTGTGACAGCACTATATGTATTAGCATAATAGACAAATCAGCCAAAGGAACAAAATAAAATGCCTGTGAACGGACTCAGGCAAAGATAAAGACATGATGGCACAAGATGCTTTGCAGAAAGAGGGTAAGGATGTCTTTTCAAAAAACTGGTTCTGGGCCAATCAGATATCCATGCTGGAAGTGGGGGATGGGGAGAAGAAGAATGAACCGCACCCGAGAACACACACAAGAATCATTTTGGGCAACAACTCTCAATCTCAATGGGAGAGGCACATCAATGCCTCTTTAACATAGAGAAGAATGTTTTTCTTTAAGATAGTAAATAATTTTTCAATGTGTTAAATTATGAAAAGATCTTTTAAACAGGCCTCGTAGAGAACACTAAAAAGCTAATTGCAATACATTTGGCTGGAGGAAATGTAAGGAGTACAAACACTAGAAAACATTTTGGCATCATCTGTTTAGACTGAAATTATATACATCCTAAGACAGAGCATTTTCACTTGGAGGTATACATCAAAGCTATACACTCCTGCCCAAAAAACATAAATAAGGGAATCTTTGAACCAGAAGAAATGTACAAGAATTTTCATGGCAGCAAAATTCCTAACAATCCAGACTGCACACAATACAAGGTCAATCAACAGTAGGAAAAACTGCAGTTTTCCTACAATCAACAGTAGGAAAAACATACACTCAACAACACCACACTGTGGGGAAAATACAACCTTGGCCCAGCTTGCAAGCTAAGAATGCTTTAAACTTTTTTACTGTTCATATATTACTCAAGTTATAAGAGACAGTTTATTTAGAAAGTTACAGAGGTAGCAGAAGTGAGCCAGCTGGTCTGCACAGGCTCAGGAAACAAGTTACAGAAGCAAAAGGAGGGCCCTGGGAGCTTAGGGGAGAGAATGGCAAGGGCAACATCCCTGGGGAGAAGAAGGTGGGGGATGGGGAAGGAAAAACCACAGGCATGCTCCAGGGAGGGAGAACTCCTAAGCTTTTTAAAGAATAGTGAAAAACAAAACAAAACAAAACCAAAAAAACCCTACCTTTTTGTGACTCATATGTCAGAGACATTCTGTGGTTTGCAATTCCTAAAATAATTACTGTGTAAACATTATAGAATTACCTGACCCTTGTTACAGAGCAAAAAATATATACATCTAAGGAAGACACATAAAAAACTGCATGATGTATGTCTCTTTGATACAGTTAAAATTAGGTACAACTGCATAAAGATTAGGAATGATTGATTATAAGATAAAACTATAAAGAAAAACATTAAAGTGCTTGGGACGGAGAGTAGATGGTGATTACCTTGGGCGTGAAGGTGCAATATAATTGGAATGGGGTTCACTGAACATCTCTGGCGTGCTGGCAGTGTTCTGTGTCTTCACCTGGGCAACAGCTGTATGTGTGTGTATACAGATACATACACAGATACACACACATACTAGCCATTATGTTTTACATATGTGTAAAATGTTTTATACACGTGATATACACATGTATATTTGTGTAGGTTACAAAGGTGAACAATACATATGTACATATATGTAAATATTGCTTTTATACTAAGTTGTAGATCTTTTAAACTAACAAGTCAATGGAAGAGCTCAACAATGCCAAAAGCTTGTCTCTTAAAAACACCAATAAAATATATGTAGTTGTAGTGAGACATAACAAAGAAAAATGATGCAAAGTCTACAAGGAATTAATGGGAGACATAAGTCACATTAAATAGACTTTTTGTTTTGCCTTGAAGAACATCATAAACAATTTTATGTCATTAAATTTGAAATCCTGAATGAGTCATAATTTTATGATCCTTCCCTCCTAGATACTGTTATCTCCAGACACTAGCAAGTGAATTTTCTGGGTTGGCAACAGGGCACCAATGTCCACTACAACCCCATTTACCTATTTTGAATTGGAGAGTTGAGCCAATGCTTTGAGATAAGAATAAACTCTGAACATTGGAAAGTAAGACAAAAAATTAAGGTTACATTCCGACAATGTTACATCAACATGGAAAAAGAGATTCAAGGAATTACTTATTTAAAAGAAAAAATGTTCTCCAGAAACCACTAAGCAGATTTCCACTTCTGTAGCGAGCTAAAACTGAACGCACCATGTAACTACGCTCATTTCATGGTAATCCAATCACTAGCGATGGGAACTGGAACCACCACCGTTGACTAGGACGGACCAGGACTTACTAACACACTGACACATGGGTCACCTTGTCGAAGGATGGATATTAAATGAAGGAGAGATTCTATCAGCAAAGAAGAAAGTGTGAATGTAAGGCAAATAAGCAACAGTGTCCGCTGCTACATATAAAGAGGTGAGAGCAGGTGTTGGCAAACATTTTCTGCACGGGTGTAGATATATATTTTTGGCTTTGAGGGCCATAGATCAGGGTCACAAGGGCTCAGTTCTGTTTTTGCAGAGAGAAAGCAGCCAGATGATGAGTGACCGAAGGGCGTGGCTGAATTAGTCTCTCCACTGCAGTTAACCAACCCTTGGGTGAAAGGCTGAAAAAACAGTAGAGTCTCTAACTACTTGCCCCGGGCTCTACTATCTCCTCTGGGGTTTATATCTAAGCTCTATCCCCCGCTCCAAAAGAAAGGCACATCTGAACCAGAACACATGAACAAAAATGCTCACAGCAGCATTATTCATAACAAGCCAAACTGCAAACAATACAAGCTTCATTAACAGTAGGCAAAACTGGTATACACACAAGCTATGGAATGCTAAGGATTCCGTCGTGTCCCAACAGCTGAGGTTGGAACCTCAACCCAACCACCAGCCCGGGGTCCTCAGGATCAGGAGCCTCTCCGGAAAGACAATGATCACACACACACCCCCTTATTATTCCGAAACATACACCAGACACCCTTACGTGATGACCATCCACATTGGCCACAATATCACTGAGCCCCAAGTTAAATTCCGAACCTGAACCTGACACCGCGATTATCCTAAACCCGTTACAAACAGAGTGACCCGAAAAGACCATGACTATCGGGAAACGGTCGCCGATCTCTACAGACCCTTAACTGCCTGATGACCCCAAAGGTACCCCAACCACAGACAAGCGTGTCACACCTGGTTGCTCCCAAATACCTAGACGCTCCCCACCGGACCCCGCCGAGAATTTCATGCGTCCAAATACACCACTGCGCCCCTGTGACCTCACGTACTCTGGGACAGACAAACCTCCTAGAAAACAAAATCTTTCTAAAAACTTCAAAGGACAAGAGAAAACTGACCTGATTTTTCCCAGGGAGCAGGAAAGTCTGACCTTAACACTTCCGCAAACTGCTTCTGCCACTGAAACGTCGCCCAGATACGTCGTCGGCCTACGGTGGCCGACGAGGATCCGAGGCGTTTGAAGAAACCCGGGCAATTACCGAACGCCCCTCGGAGGCCAGAGGTCGGCGCCCGTTTCGCGCGGCCGCCTCGGGGGCCGTCTTGTCGGACGTAGGGCAGCCGTACGGAGGGAAGGCTCTACTCTGGCACCAGCAGCCAGGATTAGCTGGAAGGTGAGAAACTCCTGACATTAGCTCTGATCCTGGCGCTGGTACTCCTGTGGAAAACGAGTATTATTTTCAGAGAATCGAGCTTCTCGCGGTAAATACGGAGCGATCTATATATCTATCTCGTTCAGCGGACTGAGCAAGAAAGTCACATGGGAGCAGCCTTTATTTTTCAGTTTGTACAGAAAAAAAAATTTTTTTTTAAGTTTCAAAAACAGCCAGGAGCTCAGGTGTCGATGTAGCAGTAGAGAATGAAATCCTGCAAAGCGAAAAGGTCGTACGTCGGGTAAATGGACATCAACGGGAAGATTCTGGCCGTACATTTCTTGCAGAAGTGATTTTTAGGAACACAGGATTCCTATAAAGGATTTAGAAAATTATACAGTGTGGGGCTGGCCATCACTGGCCAGGGCAAAACAGTGGCTGGGACAAGCTGAAGTTGCCTTTGGGTTAGGAGCTTTGTAAACGGCCACTGAAAATGAATGAGATCAGTAAAAGGTCCGGAGCCAACGAGAGGCACAGCCAGAATTGAGAATTCAACAATATTAAGGTCTATTGCTTTTTGAACAAGGTCCCAAGATACGCCAATGTGATAATTCTTTTCAACAAAAGGTGTTGGTGTAATTGCTTATCATTTGTAGTAAAATAAATTGAGACCCTTAACTCCAACCATAAAGAAACGTTAACTTAAAATAGATCACAGATTGAACTATAACAAGTATAAAACTGAGAGAAGCAAACAAGAGATAATGTTCCTGAACCTGAGTTAGCCATAGAGTTCTGAGAGAATATAGTAAAGGATGAGCCATGAAATAGTAATAATAATAATAATAAACTGGACTTAATTAAAATTTTAAGCGTTTGTATTCCTAAGCACAACATCTACAAAAGTGAAGAGTGGAGCCAGAGCTTGGGAGAAATTATTTCCACATCATACATCTGATGAAGGACTTGTATTCAAAATATTGTATCTAAAAACTTGTAAAACTCAACAATAATAAAGCAATCATCCAATTAATTTATGTATGAGGTCATAACATTTTCTGAAAACTAATTTGTGGTGATGATGGCATAATCTAAATTTACTAAATGTCAACAAGTTGTAAAATTACAATGTAAATGTTATAAATTATGCTCCTAAAGTTGTTGAAATGAATTGCCATTATGTAGTGCAATTTAGAGGGTATGAACTTTTTTAAAAAGACACCAGGTACAATTGCAAAATTATAAACAACCTAGGATTAAAAGTAACTGGAGATGTCTGGGACATACAAGAAAAAAGCTACCAACATATCATGGAATATGAAAATAAGAATTTGGATAATGGAAGGATCATAATATAAACTGAACATGCTGAATTTTATGTTTTTAAAATATATCCCACTTTAGTGCATACCTTTTATGTGACTCTAGTTACCATCTTACTAGTTAACCCATGACATTACACCTACTTCATATTAATTACATATAGATAGAAATATTTTATATTACATAAATATTTTATACTATGAAAATATGTGTATGAGAAATTACAATAAATTAGACTATACCTTTTTTGCCAGTTTTGTTGATATAATTGACATGTAATAGACCTACTTTTAATAAAGTTTTATTGTGGAGAATTTTTATACTTACACAAATGTCAGAAGGTACTACTACAAAGAGTTTGCTATACCTTCATTCAACTTCCCATTCTGTGAACGTTTTATATAACCATGATACATAGATTTGTGAAACTGACAAATTAACATTGGTATAATACTGAACCAAATTACAGATTCTTCTTGGATTTCACAAGTTTTTCCACTACCATCCTTTTTTTGTCCCTAGATTCAACCCAAAATACAGTATTGCATTCAGACATCACATTTCCTTGATTTTCTCTGTTCTGTGACTGTTTCTCAGTCTTTTTCTCTTTTATATCCTCAATTATTTTGAGTAGTGCTAATCAGGTATTTTGTACATTAACCCATCTTTTGGGTTGGTCTAGGTTTTCCTCATTGAACAAGTGCAATTTGGAAAAGACACCTCAGGCCCTGATAGGTGTGCCTCAGTGGACTGAGTGCCGGCCTGAGAACCAGAGAGTCACCTGTTTGATTCCCAGTCTAGGGCACATGCCTGGGGCTAGGGAAGGGGGCGCACAAGAGGCAACCATACATTGATGTTTCTCTCCCTCTCTTTCTCCCTCCCTTCCCCTCTCTAAAAATAAATAAAATCTTAAAAAAAAAAAAGACAAGACACCTTGGAATTGAAGTCTCTCATCACACCTAGTGAAGTTTCTCATCACTAGGGGAATACCAAATAACAACGTTTATCTCCTGGTAAAGATATTTGCCAGGTTTCTTCACTAAAAATAGCAAAAACTATTCTGACCAAAAAGAACCATCATACAGATTTTAAACTAATGTGTATCATTGGTATTGATAGTATTTCTGAAAGAATAAACATAGTTAAATGGGACAGAATAGATATAAAAAGACCCACACATATCAAATACATTCAACTGTTTGACAAAAGTACAAAGGGTATTCAATGGTGAAAGATTAAGCATTCCAACAAATGATGCTGCAACACTTAGAGGTGCACAGGTATGCATAAAGAAGTAAAATCTGAATAAACAATTAAAATCTCAACGGATTCATCAAACAAATTTGTTATCTCATAAAAGACTGGTCCCAGAACATAGAAAGTATTCCTACAAGTCAGCAATTCATAAAATGAGCAAAGACCTTGAACAGACACTTTTAAAGATAAGTAGATGGGAAATAAGCATATGAAAAGATGGTCAACATTATTTGCTATTAGGGAAATACAATTTAGCACTGCAATGTGACCTACGTCCCCACGTATTAGAATGGCTGGAATCAAAAAGCAGAAAAGATGAAATGCTGGTGATAAGGTGTAGTAACAGGAACCCTTTTATTTTTAAGACTTTATTTATTTATTTTTAGAGCGAGAGGAAGGGAAGGAGAAAGAGAGGGAGAGAAACATCAATTTGCAGTTGCCTCTGGTACACCCCTCACTGGGGACCTAGTTCACAACACAGGCATGTGCCCTGACTGGGAATAGAACCAGCAACCCTTTGGTTTGCAGCCCGTGCTCAATCCATTGAGCCACAACAGCCAGGGCAGGAACGCTTAATTTACTGGAGACAATCTAAAGAAACAACAACCATGTTGGCAGATATTTTGACTATGTTTATACATATGATTTTAATTTTTAGAAAAGTAGTCTAAAATTTTTTAAATGAAATGTTCTAACAAGTAGAATTTAGGAAAATAGTTGTTTTTACTTGTATCTAACAAACCTGAAAGGAAATATCCAAGAATAAACTTTGCCCTAGATGAACAAAAAAATCCCATCTTTACTTGAAGATATACCATTGATCATGGCAAACTACTCTGATTTGTGAGGAATTGAGAAGAATGGAGGTAGGAAAGAAATTTTTTTATGAGTTTATTGCAGCCACACTGATGACTCATGTTGAAGAGCAAGATCTCAAATTCTCTAGGACACAAGTTTTTAATGGGAACCTTGAGCAGGGACTTGGACATGAAAGACTGAAAGTCCAAATAGCCAATGTTCAAATACATAATCTCAACAGCCGAAAGTTGAGCTTCAAAATACCCACTAACCTGGGGATATGGGTCTCAAAACTTGCAAAGTCCTGTGTTTGCAAACCCAAACAAATCCTGCATTCTTCAGACAACCTCAAATTCAATCTGAAATTTACCACAGAAACCCTTGTCCATTGACACCTTTCCCTGGTTTAAATAAAACTTGATTTAGATTAAATCACTAATGCAGACAATAAGCAGAGTTCAGTGGTACAAAGCTCTCACAGTTTTTCCATCATGAAGCCTAGGAGGGTTGACATAGAGACCTTAAGCCATGAACATTAGATCTTTAGTCATTCATCTCTTCAGACTAAGCCTTAATCAAAAGCCCCAAACTAATGCCCAGACCCTTCAGTAACTGAGCCTGAGTAAAATCCCCAAACATGGACATGCACAAGCATTCCTGCTTTATGCACCCCACAGGTTCTTCACTTGCGATCCACATAGATTCAGGCTCACAAAGACCTTGAGCCTCTGAAGACTCCACTGGCAGCTGCCAAAGGCTGAACCTGGATACCAAACTACCTCCCATTTGATGCTATCTACCCAGGTACTCCCTTAACTGTTGCTAGGGACATCAAAGGGCAAAGAGAAATGTGTGGCCAGAGCTCTGTGTCATTTCTAGATGTTCCAGTTCTGGCCTTGCACAGGATCTAAAACCTCCTAGAGCATTTTCCAAAGTTTCTGATGGGAGTGCTCATAATGGTTCCTATGACTCTGCCAGGTGAGAAGCAAAAGATATCTCTTATGGACTCCCCAGTGCCACCATCTCCTTGCAAGAGATAGTCAGAAATACAGAGGCACTACTTAAGTTTTTAGAAACGGAAACCTATCCATGGCCAACTTAGCATGGGATGCATTGTATCCATCAATTTGGACAGAACGGAAAGTTGACCATGCCATTGAGCTGTTAGGCAGGAACACCTAGGCTACATGAAGTTTCTGTGATGTCTGATGTCCATATGGCAGAGAAGATCCTAGCCAGCTTCATGCTAGATCTTAGGTCGAATTCACTTGAGGTCTGTTTTGGCAAAACCTACAGTCCAGGCTTCCTCCTGGGTTTTTCCTTTATTCTCACACTATTGCCACATTCACAACACTCCCAGTCACCAAAAGTGTGTATAAGGTGGGGGGAGTTCCCCACACCATGAATTCTCCACATCACCTAAGTGTCCTACAATTTGGCTCAATTCTGACACAATAGTGTCGTATCTCACAGCTTAAGGGTACAGTGCTACAATCTGCTTCCACCCCACTTCAGATGCCAATTAAATGTAATAAATCTCCAGGTTACCCACAACTTCTTATTTGGCTTCAAATGGAGTTTCCCACAATGCCTCCTTTGGTTCAATTAGAGTGGCACACATCACAGAACTCAGGAAAAACATGTGCTTATGTGTAGCACTTTACTAAAGGATATCATAAAGGTTACAGATGAGCAGCTAGATGAGGAGATACTAACATGATGTCTGAGTGTCCAAGCAGAGTTTCTGTCCCCATGAAGTTAGGATGCATCACTCAACCAATACTAAGATGTGTTCGCCAACCTTGAAGCTCTCTAAACCCCCTCATATTGGGATTCTTATGAAGGCTTCCTCAAGTAGCCATGATTGATCATTAACTATTTCCAGCCCATTGCCCCACTCTAGATGTGTGGGATAGAGCTGAACATTCCAACCAGAGTAGCCTTGACAGAACAAAAAATGCTCCTAGTACTGTTATCACTTAAAAGTTTATAAATATCAGGAGCTCTGTGCCAGGAACTGGGGGCAGCGACCAGTAGGTATGCATTTTCTATATCTCACAAGGTCAAATAGCCAATCTCAAAAGGGCACATGCTATTTGATTCCATCTTCTTAATATTCTATTAATGACAAAATTAGATACCAAGACAGCTGTGATGCCAAGATTAGGGTCAGGGAGAGAATGTGACTATGAAGTGGTAACATGAGGGAGTTTGTGATAACAAAAAATTCTGTGTTTCTACTGTGTTGTTAGTAACAAAAACCTATACATGTGATAGTTTCTTAAAACTATACATAAAAACCAAACAAAAACAAGTGCATGTTAAAACTGGAGATACAAATAAATCCCGTGGTTAACAGCACTGTAACAATTTTGCTTTCTTCTCTTTGATAATGAACTGTGACTATGGCAGGGGTGTCCAACCTGTGGCCCGTGGGCTGCATGCAGGTCAGGATGGCTATGAATATGGCCCAACACAAACTGATAAATTTAGATAAAACTTTTTTTGTGTGATTACATGTTGCAATATATTTAATGTGTGGCCCAAGACAACTCTTCTTCCAGTGTGGCCCAGAGATGCCAAAAGGTTGGACACCCCTGAAAGGGATTACCTTTGGGAGTAAGCTATCTGAAAGGCATTTATGAAATCTCTAGAAAATTTCAGTTTTTGTGATTCTAAACTTATTTCAAAATTAAATGTTATAAATAACGTCATATTTACATTAACTTTATAAACCACTTAATGCTACACATCTAAATATGTTGTTATACTTATGAAGTAAATATATACAGTATCATTTTCAAGTACTTTAAATATTCTGAAATAACAGTGATTTGGAACTAAAAAATGCAAAATTTAATTACATAATGAAACAGGCATAGAACACTCTTGTGTTGTGTATATTAAAACTTAGCCATGATGAGAGTAACTGCCACTACTTAAAACTTAACTTATATAAATCAAGGGCAAGGCAACTCAAAATACAGCTGTAGGTATCCTGTCCCAAATTGCCTGTGAGGTATATTATCTGTTTAGACTTGTGACAGATGCTTTTTAATTTAAAGCTTCTTTCCTTTGTTAAGTTATCTGAGGTTTTGATAAACACAACCAAATTGAATGTGTTTATGAGTTACTTCTCCATGGATATCCTGACAAATGATGAGGTAACATTCTTCAGTTCATAATATTATCTCCAGGAACTACAACTGGTAACAGGCTTTCCCCAAAGCAACTACCTGTGAATTCTCTTATGTTTAACAAGAGTTGACAAGTGGACAAAAGCTTTCACACAATGCTGCCCCCATAGGGCCTCATTCCTGTATGTTTTCTTTGATGGACTTTGACTCCAGTCTTTGCAGTGAAGGTTTTCCCACATTTATTACATTTATCAGGTTTCTCACCCGTGTGAATTCTCTGCTGGGTAATGAGATAATTTTTGCACAATGAGAATTTTTCACATTCAGTACATGCAAAGGAAGTCTTCCCTGGGTGACATATCTAATGTAGTATGAGGCACATCTTCTTCCTAAAGACTTCACCAAATTCATAGCATTGTATGGCATTTCTGCAGTATAAGTTTGCTCTGAGTACTTTTCATGGTGAATTCTTTTCACACTTACTGTATTCATAGTTTCTCTTTGTATGAATTCACAGATGTGCAATGCGCATGCTTCTTCCAATTAAGCCTTAGCCACATTCCTTGCATATGTATGGTTTCTCTCCTGTATGAGTGCACTGATGAACATTTAAATGACTCTTTATACAATGAAGAAACTGAAGATACAAATAAATGGAAGCACATACCATGTTCATGGATAGGAAGAATTAACATTATTAAAATATCTATACTACCCAAAGCAATCTATAGATTCAATGCAATTCCTATCAAGATTCCAATGACATATTTCACAGAACTAAAACAAATATCTCAAAAATTTATATGGAAACACAAAAGGCCCCACATAGCAGCAACAATCCTGAGAAAAAACAAAGCTGGAATCATACTACCTAATATCAAACTATACTATAAGGAGAGAGTAATAAAAACAGCATGGTACTGGCATAAAAACAGACACATAGATCAATGGAAAACAACAGAATGCCTCCAAATAAGTTCACACCTTTACAGTCAATAACTGATAGAGGAAGCAAGCACTTAAAATGGGCTAAAGAGAGTTTATTCAATAAGTGGTGTTGGGAAAATTGGACAGATACATGCAGAAAAATGAAAGTACACTACCTTCTCCCATGACACACAAGAATAAATTCAAAATGGATTAAAGACTTAACTGTTAGACCCGAAACCATAAAAAGAGTAGAAGAAAACATATGCAGCAAAATCTTGGGATTTAGCAATATTTTATCAGATATTTCTCCCCAGGCTAGGGAAACAAAAGAAAAAATAAACAAATGGGACTACATCAAAATAAAAAGTCAACACACAAAATGGAAGAATATATTCGCTAATACATCATAAGGGGTTAATATCCACAATTTATAAAGAATTTACAAAACTCAACACCAAAAATACAACCCAGTTAAAAAATAGGCAAAGGACCTGAATAGACAGTTCTCCAAAGAGGACATACAGATGGCCAATACACAGACATATGAAAAGATGCTCAATGTCACTAATTATCAGAGAAATGCAAATTAAAACTGTAATGAGATATCATCTCACACATGTCAGAATGGCTATTATAAATAAATCAACAAACGTGTCCTGGCTGGTGTGGCTCAGTGGATTGAGCACTGCCCTGTAAACCAAAAGGTCGCTGGTTTGATTCCCAGTCGGGGCACATGCCTGGGTTGTGGGCCAGATCTCCAGTTTGGGGCATATGAGAGGCAACAGATCGATGTCTCTCTCACACATTGATGTTTCCATCTTTCTCCCTCTCTTCCCCTCTAAAAGTAAATAAACACTTTAAAAAATAAGAAATAAATCAACAAACAAGTGCTGGTGAATCCTTTTGCATTATTGGTGGGAATGTAGATTGATGCAGCCACTGTGGAAAGCAGTATGGAGATACCTCAAAAAATTAAAAATGGATCTGCCTTTTGACTCTGTGATCCCATTTCTGGGAATATATCCAAAGGAACCCAAAACACTAATTCAAAAGAACATAAGCACCCCTATGTTCATTGCAGCATTGTTTACAATCGCCAAGATACGGAAGCAGCCCAAGTGTCCACCAGTAGATGAGTGGATAAAACAACTATGGGAAATTTACGCAATAGAATACTATTTGGCCATAAAAAAGAAGACAGTTTTACCCCTTTGCAACAGTAATGAATGGACTTGGAGATCATTATGCTAAGTGAAATAAGCTAATCAGAAAAAGACAAATACCATATGATTTCACTCATACATAGAATCTAATGAACTGAAAAAACAAGCAAAATAGAGACTCATAGAAAACAGGATGACAGCTAAGGAGGGGAGTGTAGAGGGTGGAGGGATTGAGCGAAAAGGAAAAAAGACTCATTTACATGAACAACAATGGTGATTGAGGGGGAGGAAAGGAGGTATAAGGGGACTAAATGGTAACGGAAAAAAATACAATTAAAAAATAAATGACTCTTCATGGTGAAGCCGTTCCCACATTCATTGCATATACACCTTTTTCTCAAGTATGAGTTCGCTGATATAAAGTGAGATCAGTTCACGGTAAAGCCTTTCTACACAAGCTACTACATAGGGCTTCTCTTCCATATGTTTTAGCTGATGTCTGATGAGATTACACTTAGCTGCCAATCTTTCCCCACATTCACTATATATATAAGGTTTCTGTATGAGTCTGTTCATGTACAATCAGCTGCATTTTCACTCAGAAGCCTTATGCACATTCGGTGCATACACTGGGTTTCTCTCCTCATAAATTGGCTGATGTATAATTACATGACTCTTTGAAGTGAAGCCTTTCCCACATTTATCTCACAGACATGTTTTTTCTGACATGTGACTTTGGTGATATACAATGAGATCATGCTTCATGGTAAAGCCTTTTCCACAAATACTACATACATAGGGCTTCCCTCCAGTGTGAATTTGCTGATGTCTGAAGAGGCAGAACATCACTGAGGCCTTTCCAATATTCATTGCATTAAAAAAGGTTTCCCTCCTGTATGAGTTTCCCCACGTATTTTGAGGGTAGACTTTTTACCAAAGCCTTTCCTGTATGGACTGCCTCCATGGGGCTTCTCTTCTGTGTTCTGATGTACAGTGAGAATTGTCTTTCTATGGAAGGTCTTACCACATTCACTGCATAGAAAGGGTTTCTCTCCAGTATGAGTACGATGATGTACAATAAGATAACTCTTCTCTACAAAGCCTTTCCCACATTTCACTGCATCTATAAGGTTTCTCTCCTGTATGAGTCCATTGATGTACAATCAACCTGTTCTTCTCTGGGAAACCCTTTTCACATTCACTGCATTTATACGATTTCTCTCCTGTATGAGTTTTCTCGTGTTTTTGAGATAAGACTTTCTATTGAAGGTCTTCCCACATAGACCACATCCATAGGGTTTCTCTCCTATATGAGTTTGCTGATGACTGATGAGCAGAGAGTTTTTGAGGTATGCTTTCCCACATTCAGTACACACATAAGGTTTCCCTCTCTTGTGAGTTTTCTGAAGTATATTGAACTGTGATTTTTTTGAGGAAGGTTTTGTTACATTCAGTGCATTTATACTGTTTTAGACCTGTATGAATTCTCTGATGGTCAGTGAGACTCGATTTTCTGAAGAAGGCTTTCCCACACAAACTGCATCCATGGACTTTCTTTGTAGTGTGAACTCTCTGATGATCAGTGAGCTCAGGCATGTTGATGAAGCCTTTTCCACACTGAATGCATAGACGGGCCTTCTCTACACTGTGAGTTCTTTGTTGCTGGGACTTACTATTGATGGGTTCAGTACTGATAGGTAATGTGATTTAGGATGAGAAATGGATGTCCCACCTCCATTCAACTCAGCAGAGTCCTTTAACTTACTGCTTCTGTTTAGGTTTTTAATACTTAAATTTGATTTTAAAGGTTTTTCATTTATCTTAATCATATTGCAGTTTTGCTTTAGTATGAAATGACCTTTGCCCTGATTAACAATATTTTCAAACATACTATGTTCACAGCATTGTTCCTCACTCTTCTGAATGCTTCGACTTTGCAAGTGACACTGAAAAGGATCATCAACTCTCCTGAGTTCTAGGAAAGAAGAGAACAGTGAATCATTGCATAATATCTCATAATATTAATTTGAAATAAAACTTTTAAAAAAATGTCTTCATGTGAAGTATTTAGTGACAATCCTATGTGTTATAGGATAAGTGATGTCTTTTTTTCCTACATAAAAATAAAAAACCATTAAAATTACAGCTGCGTTTATGATAATGAGGTAACTTAGCACAGTTTTCCTGCATAGCCTCAGGAGGAAGCTAGTCACCAGAAAGAACAATTGATTAGAAGGTTGGAGTTTCAGCTCCACCTACTAACATATGGGAAAGGAGGGTGGGCCTTGATATTAAAGCTCTATAGAAATTCTTAACATAAGTAACTATCTCTCTGAGTACTGTGAAATACTTGAGCAAATTAACTGGACCTAAAGAAGAGTTCATGAAACCCTCCAACTTACAGCCAGTTGGTCAGAAGCATAGGTGACAATATGGACCTGCAATTGACACCTGAAATAGGGGCAATCTTATGGGACTTACCTTTTAACTTGAAGGGTCTGACACTATTTCTTGGATAGACAGTGTCAGAATTGAGCTAAATTTGTGGGTCATCTAGGTTTAACAGTTTTGGTATACACACATGAAGCAAAATAATAAAGGCAATTATAGTCCGTGAAACACTGTTAAATGGGCAATGGAATGTAAGAGGTTGACAAAATCAGGATGTACAAGGTGGGGCAAAAGTAGGTTTACAGTGTTCATATGGAAAATGATACAATAATTAGTAAATAATAATAGAAGAATAAGCTCTGTGTTTTGCATACTCACAACTATAAACCTAATTTTGCCCCACTGGGTACTTAAAAGAGAAAACAAAGTTCACTAATGGGATCAATGGGATACATGAGAAGAGGTTCATGAAAGTGAGGACTCAAAAATTACTCCAGGAATTATATGGCTTGAGCCACTAGGTAGGAGAAATACCTTTTAATGAAATAAGGATTATTACTGAAGTTCAGATGAGGGGAAAATATAGTGTGCTTTGTGAAACAAAGTTTAAGATGATTATTACAGATATAGGACTATAGTACTTTTACTGAAAACAAAAGTAATATTAAGAGTGGAGACGAGACCTATTTTTTTCTGTTTTTTTATACAGCTGTCATCTTCAAAACTATTATGCTATCAGAATGTAAGTTTTCAAGAAATTATGCAATCCCATAAATCACAGGAGGCAATCATAGGTATGGAACACATTAAGGGGTATTAAACAGGATGACAGAAACTTTCTAGTCAAAATGATGGCATATCACAAAGATCACTGAAAAAGAAACCGCAATTTCATATGACAGGGAAACTTGGTTACCTGGGACTAAGTGTCATCAGAGTATGAGAAAATAATTTTATTTTTATGACCTAGCAGCAAATAATTGGAAAATGCATTTAAAAAATCAATCCCACTTACTACATAATAAAAAAAAAATACCTCTTGCCCTGGATAGTGTGGCTCAGTGAATTGAGTGTTGGCCTGTGAACGAAAGGGTCACAGGTTCGATTCCCAGTCAGCGCACATGCTTTGACTGGGTTGCAGGCCAGGTCCCCAGTAGGGGACGAGTGCAACCACGCATTGATGTTTCTCTCTCACTCTTTCTCACTGCTTCCCCTCTGCCTAAAAATAAATAAAATCTTTTAAATAATTAAAAAAAATATCTTCACAAACTGTATACACACATCTGTGGACAAAAAAAGTGGGGTGGCAGGAGCGGGTTCTATGGAAAGTAACCTAACAAGGTGATCTGATCATAAATTCCTAACTGGGCAGGAAAAAAACAAAACAAAAATCTCATACTTAAGAATAAATTGAAGGGAAGTGTAAAACTTTTATTCTGAAACTTACAAAACGTTGAAAGAGATTAAAGACCAAAGTAGATAGAAAAACACCCAATGATTCTGAATTAGGATATATAATATGGTTAATATGGAATTACTACCAAATTGATAGATAGATTCAATGTAATCTCTATCAAAATTGTCTTGAGAGAGAACAGAGTTGGAAGATTCACTTCTTCCAATTCCCAAGCTTACTGCAAAGCTACAGAAATCAAGGCCACGATAAGAATGTGTACATACAAAATGTTCCCAACTTGATTGTGGTGATGGTTAAAAGAGGATGAATATACTGAAAACGAATTAACTATATAATTTAAATGAGTAAATGGTATGGTATATGAATTAAATCTAAGTAAAACCATTAAAAATACGATGTTGAAAAAAGTTTCAAAACAAAAAATGCATCGGTAACATCTAAGAACAAAGCAAAATCTGAATTACAAAAAGTAGGAAGGGAGTTATTTGAAGCAGACATAAGCTATGGCACAATTTGTGCTGGAACTCATTTACCATGTTAAGATTGTTTCTTGAGGGCAGGGGAGCAAAGAACGATGTGACGTGAAATGAGATTATCATGGGGACACAGCATCCAAGTTGGGGTTGGATTTTATGGAAGGAAAGCACTATGTCAAAATAGGGCAATACGGCCCCATAGTAAGAGAAAGTGATGAATTCAAAGTTCTGTCTTCCCAGAGAGGCCTGGAAAGTGGAGTTTCACAGCAAGAGAGGTGGCAACACAGGCAGAGACGCTGTGACTGTGGACAAAGAAGAGGAAGATCTGAGAATCCTAGCAAGAAAAAAACTATGCAAACACAAACAAGATGTAAATAAAGCAAACGGGGGTCAGAGCCCAGGAGAGAAAAACAAGGTACGGTTTCCTTTAAACTTCTACTAACGAAAAGGGTTCTCACACATGGAGGGTGGTTTGAGTTTCCTCATTCACTGTCACAGCTCTGACACTGTCTCTGACTAGAATGTGACTTCCCAGCCACGCACCTTGCTTGTTCTCACCCCCTCACCTGGGCAGACTACGTGGTGCAGTTCATTCTGTACTATCCTCGGTTCTTCCCCTTGTTCCAACCTGGAGAGCATGTCTGCTTCGCTGGCTTGATACCCTGCTTGTGAAAAATGACAGAAGACTTAGACATATTGAACAGGGCTGATGTCCGGTTCAGGATGAAGTTTTATATCTGTTAACATTAATATCTTTTCTCTCTGAAGAGGGGACATAATACCCCCTTGTGTGGTACAAAGGAAAGATCTCAGATTTTACCATTTCAGAGAACTGTAGTTATTCTGAAGAGTTAAGTAGCTGAAAAAAAAAAAAGAAAACACTAACAGGACACCGTCTAAGTGACACTAAGGAGCTGTCCTCACCCACTGACACCAGGTTGCTGTAGTTCTCCAACATCATGTCCCTGTACAGGTCCTTCTGATTAGGGTCCAGGAGCTGCCACTCCTCCCAAGTGAAGTCCACGGCCACATCACAAAATGTCAGGGATTCCTGTAACAGCACCGTGCTATTCAATGGCATGATGTGCTTAAATGGCATGAAAGAAATGTTAGTTTTCCTGTTCATTTTCACGTTATAGGCGGCATGTATATATCAAGTGGGGTTTATTTTAATATACAGTTTAATAATTACCAGCCTAGTAAAATACTATTTTGTAATTCTTCATTTGTTCATCCATGCATTCAACCAATTAGAAGTTTTTATAATGTGAAGTTAAATATTCTTGTTTACCTAGAAACACCACATTCATACATTTGACAGACAAAAGATATATATGTGTATATTCCTCAGATTAACAAATGTGGTTTTTTCCTAGGCCTCTACAAATCCACTCATAAAAAAGGAAAAAAATAAATAAAACCAAAGTCACCTGAGCCTGGAGCATTTTCTTCTGTTCTCTGAAAAGAGCTGGCAATAGGGAGGCTCTGTCTTGGTGTGTTCTAGGTCTGCTCTAAATTTCTGTTCAGATCTCTGTCTTCAGTCAGGTGTGTCCCTAGAAATACTTATACCCACCCATGTAACTTCTTCCACCTTCACATGATTCAATAGCTCTTAGGGTCCTCATCAGAAATGTCCAATCCTGTAGGAAATTTTTGAGTTTATTTGAGCCAAACTGACAGCAATTGCCAGGAAGCAAAATAACAATGGATTGAGAAAATGCTCCATAGCATTTTTGCACCTTATTTTATACATTAAATTCAAAGGAAAGATATAAGAAGGTTAAGTGAAATCCACTGGTGATAAATTAGGGAGGCGAGAGAAAGCAAATGAGAAAAATCTCTGGGATTGGAGAAAAAGTAAAAAGAATAGACACATACTTCTTTTACATAGGTGGAAATAGGATAGTTAACAATTAATGCAATAACTATAACCATGAAGGGTTCTGTAGAGTCTTGGGCTGGTGGGAGATTGTGCCCTGAAGGGGCTGGAAAAAAAGGAGTTAATCTGACATTCCAAAAGTATGTTATCATAGATGCAAAAAGAAAATGGACAGGCCCAGTTAAGGTAAAGACTGACCTTTGTCAAGGAAGATACTGATCTAAAACATGACTACCCACCATTACTCACTTTCAGTTAAAAAGTTTTACTATCAGCCCTGACTGGTGTGGCTCAGTGGACTGGGTGCTGGCCTGTGAACCAAAAGGTAGCCAGTTTGATTCCCAGTCAGGACACATGCCTGGGTTGTAGGCTAGGTCCCCAATTGGAGACTTGTTAGAGGCAACCATTCGATGTTTGTCTCCCTCTCTGTCTCCCTCCCTTGCCCTCTCTCTAAAAATAAATAAAAACAAAAAACTTTAAATGCAGTACAAGTATTCTTTTATTCTGTGGCATTTAAGTGGAGTAACTGTGAAAAAAGATGAGGGGAATGACATTGTTGGAGGCAGAAAAAAAATTTTTCCCCCCTCTAGATTCTTTGACTGGTCTAATAATTAAATTGATATAACACAAATTAACAGAGGAAAAATAATTTAAAAGGTTAATAACATGTATAACTCTTGTACACATGGAAGTGACCCAGAAAACAAAGTAACTAGCCAAAATGGCAGCCACCAACACCTGAAATACCACCTTCACCTAAAGTCAAAAGATGTTGCAGGTGGAGAGTCAGTAACGGAAGGTTACCAATAAAGGCACAGTAAACAAAGGGCAAGACTGTTATGCAGATATAAGTCCCGCTTCATCCACTGATAGTTATGGGGAGTGTGGTATAGTGAGGGAGACACCGTTACAGATGAGATTGCTCTTACAAATGTAAATGTCCTTCACAAGTGGTAACTTCTACTAGGTTTTCAGAGCTTCTCCCAGGGCTGCAGTTTCTTCAAATTAACCAGCCTAAAATAACCAATATCCCAAAGAGGCATATTTTAGGGTGGCAAACTACTCCTTTTCAGACTCAAGGAATTATATATTCAAAAGACAATTTCCTCCCCAAAACAACTAACACATTTTCACATATACAAGGTTTGCCAATGCATGCTCTCACCTCTTCATATAGATGCAAAAAGAAAATGTATATACGCCCCTCAATGGAATTTATTTATAAAAAATTGTGTATTTATCCTTATGTGTTTAAACTTCAGTCACCCTCAAAGCATCCTCCATTTCATACAATACACTGATCGAGATGTTTTTCTCTACTGCTCAAAACAGTTTCTGAACTCATCGATTTTGATATCTTTTAGTGCTTCTGCTGTTTTTTGTTTCACCTCTTCCGCATGGGCAAAATATTTCCCATTAAGGACCTTTTTTCATCCAGGGGAAGAAAAAATAGTCACCGGGGGCAAGATCGGGTGAATAGGGAGGGTGGGGCACAGGCGTCATGCCGTTTTTGGTCAAAAACTGCTGAACACTCAGCACAGTGTGAGCAGGAGCACTCATAAGTCACTCATCATAAAATGGGCAAACATGTTGAAAGAGTCTTCCAAAAAAAATTTCAGTGAAGCTGAATGTAACCTCTTACAACAATGCCAGCTGGCACACTGATACAGATGAGTTCCTAGAACACTCACCTAGAGGGGGAATCTTGTACTATAAAGGGCAGTTTTTCTGAGGGGTTCCTCCTCGTATCATTGGCTAGAACTACACAATGTATCTAAACTCATTTTATAGTAATTCCATCAGTATTGATGGTAACTGGAATCATCAGAGTTAACTAAGACCAAAACTTACTAACACACTTGTATATGGGTCACCTTGCCAGAGGGATGGATATTAAATAACATGGAAATTTTGTTAGCATAAAAAAATGTATGAATGTATGTCAGGCAAATAAGCAACAATGTCCACTGCTCCACATGAAGAGGTGAGAGCAAGCATTGTCAAATGTATAAAAGAGACAGATAAGCATTTTCTACTCTGCAGACCAAAATTTCTGTGTCACAACAGCCCAATTCTGCCTTGCCACAGGAAATGTGCCACAGAGGATACATCATGAACAAGCGTTTAGTCCCTGGCTGTGTAGTTAGTCAACATCTGGATTAAAGATTGAAAATCAGATGGCTTGGAGCTAGTGATCTGGGCCCTAACACCTGTCCCAGCAGCAGTTGAGGTTGTAATCTTAACCAAACGCCAATGGTCCTGGGCGTTCAAAACTTAACCCTAACAAGCATCTCCTGACCACAGACACTGATCACACTTCCTGATTAATTGGAATCAAGCCCTGATCGTTATGGCTCAGTTGGTTGGGCATTGTGGTTCAGTACACCCCTGGGCTGTGGGTTCAGTCCTCAGATAGGATGCTAGGAGAGGCTATCTCACTCACAATGATGTTTCCCTTCCTGTCTCTCCGTCCTTTTTCCTTTCTCAAAAAAAAATAAGTAAAATCTTTAAAAAAGAAAGGAAATGGGGCCAAACACCATGTGATGACCAGCCACACCACCGCCAACATCACTGAGCAGTGTACCAAATCCCCAACTTAAACCTGACACCGCATTCATCCTAAATGCCACTGTACCCTGTACAAGTGGGGTGACCTGTAGAACCCTATACCCTGAAGGGCCAAGACTTAGACATATTGAAGACTTAGACATATTGAACCAGGCTGATGTCTGTTAAGAAGGGAGAATTTCACATTTCAGAGAATGAAGTTTCATATCTGTTAACATTAATATCTTTTCTCTCTGAAGAGGGGACATAATACCCCCTTGTGTGGTACAAAAGAAAGATCTCAGATTTTACCATTTCAGAGAACTGTAGTTATTTCAGAGAACAGAGGGACACACACCCCCGGAAATGGGGGACGGGTTTGGGCTGGGCATGCATGACTGGCGACTTTGCCCCCTTGCTCAACTTGGCAGCCTGAAGAGGGGAAAAGGCAAATATGGCCAATATTGGCCCTCATTGGTTGGAGAGCCAGGCACTTCCATTGGCTTTCAGCATACATGGGATTCTGAGAGAGCACTTTTGAAAGGGAGTGTGCACAGAAGCAAAGTTAGTTGATTCTTTCCCCTCCACCTGCAAGGGGTGTGCCAGCAGTGGCCAGGGAGGAGCCTGTGAGCAGAGGCCTGCAGGCACAGACTCCAAAATATGCCCAAAGCTAAACAGTGACGAGACCAGCTAAACCACTTACGTTTATGATTCTTTGGGTGGGAAAAGAGGTTTCCAGTGCAACCTTGAACTGAGCTGGCAGAGGGTGACAAGGTGACTTTTCTCTGGGTGTCTTAGAAGGAACAGGATCTGAGGCAGAAACTTGCCGTTATTCCCAAAGACATCGGTGATAACAGCACTGTGAACAGATTTATGTTCTTGTGTTATTTTCAGTTCTTGAACCTATGTGGTAGTTGTAATGACAAATATATAGCTATTTTTGATGTCATCTCTGATCAAACTCTGACTTTTCCTTTCCCCTTACTTTTGTTACCCAGATATTTTAGGCAGAAACTTGCCATTGAATAAAACATTCCTTTCTTTTCGACTGAACTCAGTCTTTGGAGATTTACCTGGTGACAGCGGTAGGACTCCCCACCCCCCCGCCCCCCACCGCTTGGTTGGGTTGGGTAACATTATCTCTACACACTGACCCCCAATAACAGACAGATGCGGCTGGTACCCCTCAAATCCGATTTCCACATCGTTCCCCCCTAACTAGCTACACCTGTGTGCTTCTACTCTCCTCCTCCAACCCGGTGATAATTCCGTGCTCCACACGACACATCATCCACGTGTTACCTTGTGAGAAACAAAACTTCCATTGTGACGGAAAAAACATCCAGACACAAAACCACACATTGACCTGACCTGTTCCCCAGACCCACAAAGAGAGCGCAAAAGTTGTATTTCCTCAATTCGTTTTCAGCACCGGTCCCACAGTGTCTATGGTGGGCGAAGAGGGTGTCAGGGGTTTGAAGAAAGGCAGGAAACGAGTTCCGGTATTGGACGGCAATATGTCCGCGCCTGTCCCGCGGAGGCGCCCTGTGGGCCGCCATGTTGGGACACCTGACTGCCGAACTTCTAGAAGGTCGAGGCGCTGCTTTAGGGACTTTAGTCAGAGAAGGCGAGAGTGAAAAAGTACTGACATTTCCTCTTTTTCTGGCACTTCCACTTTTTTGGAAATCGGGTAAAAATTCAGAGCTTCACAATGGAAACATGGTGTGGGCCAAGTTGCCTTCAGCGGGCTCTGCAGAAGAGTACTTAAAGCCTCAGAGTATTATCTCCACTTTATATATTTATAAACGTTTCGAAACGGACGACTAGGAGTTCAGTTATAGCAGTGGGGGAGGCACTCCTAAAAAGGGACAAGATAATACAGCTGGTAAATAGACACCCACGGACGGGTAGCTCTGATTGGAAAGAGTTGGCAGAAGCGTCCTACAGGAACAAAAAGAAACCGGTACAGTGTGAGACTGGCCATCACCAAGTAGAAGAGAAGACCGACTGGGACCAGCCAGCCTAAGGTGTCATTGAGGGTGTAGACTCAGAAAAAGGCACTAAAATGAGGCCAGTATAAGTCTGGAATCAATGGCAAGGGCATAACCTGAATTTATTCCATTAAAAAGTATATGATAAGCGTGGTGAGGTAGGTGTAACCCAGGATTTAAGCCAAAAAAATAAATAAATAAATAAATAAAAAATAAAGTGTTCATCAGGCCGTATTTAAAAAGGCATAGTCCTGGACCTCACCCCAGGACTGGAGTTTCTGGTTTAGTGCGTGTGGGATATGACTGGGGATTTGCATTTGCTTCTGAGACAGGAAGGCTGTTACAATCATTAGAAACAGTCCTGTGTTGGACTTAATTGGTGATGATTTTGTAAGTTATATACATGCCTAATCACCGTGTTGTACGTCTGAAACTAATATACCGTATTTTTCAGACTATAAGATTCAGGTAGGTTTTAGAGGAGGAAAATAGGGGAAAAAATTTTGAAGCAAAAAATGTGGTAAAATATTTAATAACATAAATAACATAATATTTCATCATTGTAAATGTAAACAGAACTCAGGTAAGCTACATTTGGACTATAAGATGCACCCCCATTTTCCTCCCAAATTTGGGGGGAGTGCATCTTATAGTCCAAAAAATATGGTAATGCTGTGTCAACTGTAATGGAAAATATTTTTTAAATTAAAAAATCAAAAGAAACAGCCATGGAATGTACTCTGGTTACAAATATGATTGGTGACTCCCCTCCGTACCTTAGTCTTGGCTCAAATCATTTCCAGAAAACCTTATGTAAGCAAGAGCAGGAGTAACTTCCCCATTCCCATTACACCCTGTACATTACTATAAACTACTATCTATGAGTTACAATAAATTATACTATTATGAAGCTTTACTTCCCTTATAAGACTCATCACATCCTGAGGTTTCATGATCCATTTTGAAGTCTTCCTCACTAGACTTTAGGTCCACAAAAGCAGTTTTTATGCCTGTTTTGTTCACTGATGTAACCTCAGTGGGTAATAACAATGCCTAGCACAGTGTTGGTGCCTGAAAATGTATTTGAAGAATTAGATTACCCAGAGCCCGGTATTGGAGATTGAATTCCGAAATAGCCACCACATGACAAAGCAAATTTCCATTTTTATTCTGATGAGCAAGACTCACTCTTTATAAGTTGGATAGGTGGGAAACTATGGGACAATTATGAGATTAAGGGAAACTACACTGAGTAGTAAGAGAGCAAGAGCTCCACTCCCAGGAGACAGGGAAGGAAAAATGAAGAGAGAAAGCACATGTCTCAGTTCAGCAGGTAACAGTGGAGCTGGAGTCTTTGAAATGGTGGCAGCTCCCAATGGTGATGGTCCTGTGCACAGATGCAGAGGCTCTTCTCCACGACATCCCTTAGGGGTCTTGTCTTCCATCTCCCATATTCTTCATTCTTAGAGGCTAAGATTCTTGTCATCTCTCTTATCCTACTGAAGATCCTTTCTTTTTTTCTACTTTGCCCAGTTTATATTCAATTAAAGTCTCTAATCACACATAATTTGAGGAGGAGACAAATGTTCCTTACAACTGCCTTCAAATGGCTCATTCCCTTCAGTGACAAAATTGTAGCTCCTTCATTCACTTTCAAAATCAGTATATAATGTTTTTATTTTTCTGTACTGGGAAGTATAAAATCATGCCCACAAGTGCTTTCCAGTATAACTTTCTGGGATGATGAAAATTATGGCAGATTTCTCTAAGTAGCCATATAGTTAGCTACAAAAGATTGATGGTTGCACTGTCAGTGAGATAGCCACCAGTCACATATGGCTACTGAGCACTTGAGGCATGGTGTAGCGCAACTGAGGAACTGAGCTTTTATTCGGTTTTTAAAAATGTAAAATATAAAGAGAAAAAAGTTGTCAAGGAATTTTTCATCTACTTGGAGAAGACATGAGCATTAAAAAAAAGTAACTTGTTGAGGTGCTTAGAAGTTTATTAAGAGTATTCCTCGCCCTCCCTCCAAATAATAAGGCCCTTAATTTAACTCCTTAAAATAATTACTCCCTATTTGCCATAGAGTGAATGTCTGTGTCTCCCTCAAATCCATTCATTGAAGCCTAACCCCAAATGTGATGGTCCTAAGAAGTGGGCATTTTAGAGGTGATTAGGTCATAAGGAAGGAATCCT
>PVJI01009164.1:0-66978 GCA_004026765.1 Micronycteris hirsuta
TGAGGTTTTACTTCTTGGCAATTGGCATCAGTTTGGCTTAAGTAAATGCATAAAAATTCTTACAGGTTTGGATGTTTCTTACGTTGACATTGTCTTCACTGTCTTGGTGACATTAAAGACTTAACTGAGGGCTTTAGAAAAGCTGTAAGAAACTGATTAGTGATTGCTAGATTCCTTCTTAGGATGATGACTCTGGAAAAGCCGGCATGTTATAATCTTCATAAACTTTATTTTTTTAAAGTTTTTATTGATTATGCTATTACAGTTGTCCCATTTTTTCTCCCCTTTATCCCTCCTCCATCCTGTACCCCCCTCCCTCTAGCACCCCCCCACACTTAGTTCATGCCCATGGGTTATACATATAAGTTCTTTGATTCTCCATTTCCCATACTATTCTTAGCCTCCTTCCCATCTAGTTTGTGCCTACCAATTATGCTCCTTATTCCCTGTACCTTTTCCCCACTGCATTCTCCCCCCTCCCCCTCCCTACTGGTCTCCCTCCCTATAATCTCCATTTCTGTGATTCTGTTCCTGTTCTAGATGTTTGCTCAGTTTGTTTTTGTTTTTGTTTTTTTTTTAGGTTCAGTTGCTGATAGTTTTGTTTGTTTTCATTTTACAGTTCATAGTTTTGATCTTCTTTTTCTTAGATAAGTTCCTTTAATGTCTCATATAATAAGGGCTTGGTGATGCTGAGCTCTTTTAACTTGACCTTATCTGGGAAGCACTTTATCTGCCCTTCCATTCTAAATCATAGCTTTGCTGGATAGAGTAGTCTTGGATGTAGGTCCTTGCCTTTCATGACTTTGAATACTTCTTTCTATCCCCTTCTTGCCTGCAAGGTTTCTTTTGAGAAATCAGCTGATAGCCTTATGGGAATTCCTTTGTAGGTAACTGTCTCCTCTTCTCTTGCTGCTTTTAAGATTCTCTCCTTATCTTTAATCTTGGGTGACTTAATTATGATGTGTTTTGGTGTGAACACTTATGATGTGTTCCTCCTTAGGTCCAACTTCTTTGGGACTCTCTGAGCTTCCTGGACTGAAAGGAAAATTTTACAAACACAAAAAAGTGAAAAATAGATGGTGCCTATTAGGGTGGTCAGTGCTGCAGGCTGTGAAAAAATTCACAAAGACAAGAAAGTGTAGTGAATAAAGTTTTTATTCATTTTCCAAGGAAGGAGAGGGGCATGGTATGGAGAGATATACCAGCATTGAGGGGTCAGGGCTTTGGACTTTTATTGGATTATAATCAGATTAAAAAAGGGTGGGGATTTCTGTTGTGTGGCCTCTGGGCTGTTGGGGTGTTGTAACACCAGGCTGCAGTTTGTTCAAATGGCTCTTCCACCCGTGGCTGTAGGGAGCGGTTAGTTGTTTTCTTGCTTTCCAGTAATTTCCAGTCCTGGAGACATAAACTCAGAAGAGTTTATGGCAGTCACCTTTAACAAGGTCACAGGCCTGCTAGGCAAATGGTGCCACAATAGCAAATGGGGTTGACTTTATCCTTTCAGTTCCCTCACTCAAAGCCAACGGCTTCCTTGGTCATATCGTGTCCCTCCAGAATCCTTCACTAACTTTGTAAGAGGGTGCAGCTAGGGGGCCCCCCAAAGAAGGATTTGTAATGGGGTCCAGAACTCAGGGTGTCCAGGAAATATTAAAAATATGGGATATCCTCATCTCCACAAGTCTGAACTGGGGGATGGGACACATGGAGCAGGGCCATTGAGAGTTGTTTTACACAACAACAGTTTTGCAAATAACCTCAGGAATGGTCATTTAACATATCTATAACCTTTAACTGGTCTCATGGATATGTTAAATGGCTGTGGCCATGTTTTGAGCCAGGGGGATGGGAGTGACTTCCACCTACACTGTAACTGGGAGGTAACTCCCACTGGTTACAGTGCCTGCCCGAGAGCTTGGAGATGATTGGCTCCACACCACAGGGCCACGCCTGCCCGGACTTACTATGGCAGCCCAGTAAAGCTGGAAAAATACAGGAATGCTGGCAAGTGTAGCCAATTGTGGAAAGAGTTGGAAATGGGGCTGCAGAAGAAGATTGGTGCTAGGATTTAAGACTAGGCACAGCAACCATGACAGAAGAATCATGCTGCTTTAGCAGGGAGGAACCATGCAGCTCTGGCAGAGAAGAACCATGTGGCTTTAGCCGGAGAGAACCACGCGGCTTTGGGTCTCCTGTTGCCACGCAGCTTAGGAAGCTGGAAAACAAGGTGTAGTGGTGATGTAGAGCTCTCTCTTAGCAGTTTGGAAGCATGCAGGAGAGATGCTGCGGGAAGGAAAGGGGTAAAAGGACTCTTGCTGATGGGCCATGAGGAGGTGCCATGTAGTTTTGGATTAAGAACTGGAGAAGATCCTGGTGATACAGCTGATGGTGCTGGGAACTGAGGGAGAACTGCCAGCCGAGCACGGATTACTGGGAAGAACTTGGGGACACCTGAGCCACAGACTTCTATTTCCTTTCCTGAGATACAGTACCCTGGACCGGGCAAAGAGGGGAAGGAAGGACTGTGTGTTTGTGGGTGTTTTAAGGGACTTTGGGATATTGATGAAGATGTTAAGTCATTACTCTTAAGTCTGTTCAACTTTTGAATAAATGATTCCTTTCCTTTCACCAATCTCTGACATGGGGAGCTATAATTCCCTGGCAGCAGGCAAGGCGAACCTAGGACAGAGGACCCCAGGAGAAGAGGGGGTCCATTCGGTAATACTGTGTGACCCCTTCTCTGGTGGCCAGTCAAGGAAAATCATGGGAGACCCCATGCGCAGTAGCTTTAAAGTAATACATCTACTTGCACATGCACAATAAAAGCCCATTAAAACTAGTCAGGAAGGATCTGCCCTGTAAAAATAGAATACCTCCAGCCCATGAGGTCAATCTCTGCTAGGAGTTGGCCTGCTCCCATGTTCTCTGCTATAAACTCTATGTGTTTGGTGCAATTCTTTGTCCCAATCACCCAGAACCTGGTTACCCGTGCCCATCTGTGACAGCTTCCTTTGCTGGTTGAATAAATTTCTAAACCTCAGTCTGACCTTTGCATCTCCCTCTACCCTCATCTGCTTTGATTTATCCTCACTCTGATTATAAAAACTGTGAGTCTCTCAAAATTTCTACTCTCTATGGCCTTTTTTTCTACATGGCTTTTGCATCTTGCGTTTAAAAAAAGAACTTAAAACTATGAAAAAACTTTCCTCCCCCCCCTAAATATGAGAAAGTTTATTTAGAAAGTTATGGAGGCAAAGAAAGGTGCTTGGAGCTTGGGAGAAAGGTAAAGGTAAGGCACCTGGGGGGAAGAAGAGGGAGACAGGAAAGACTTGGGCCTGCTCCTGGGAGGGAGGATGTCAACATTTTTTTTTAAACAAACTTCATGAAATGGCTAAATCAGGAGCTTTGAAAACTTTCCTGGATGTTGGTGTTCAGAATGGATTAAGAAGGAAAGAGGTAGGAGATCGAGAGATTAAGTTGAGAGACAATAGGTAAAGAAGACAACTTGAGTTAATAGTGTTTACTTATTTAGCAATGTTTACTAAAGACAACTATAAACCAGTCACTCTGTTAAGCACTGGCAATGCAGTGGTTAAGGAAATGATGACAGAAACCCTTCCTGGAATTTACATGTCTGTGTGTCTCCAGTACCTACGTCAGGGACAGAAACGGGGGAAAAAAAACTTTCCCATTTTCAGCTTCTTCATAGATACAGCAATGCCACATACCAGAAGAATGCAAGCCTTCCATTAGAGGTGATCTAGAGAAATGCTTTGCTGAAATTCTGACGATTTGAAGTTCTAGTGGAATATTTTTCCTATTTAACTTATTTTCTATCACTGTAACTTTCTCCTTTTGAGGAATGTTTTCACCACCCCCCTTTTTTTTGGTTCTTTTCACTATTGTTTTAAAATCAAAAGTGAATAATACTAAGTAAAAAAGAATGGCTGATATGCTGCTATCTCTCTGAGGGACACTCATTGTTTTTCTATTCTGGAAGACGTTTCAGCTGGTTATCCTCCTTAACTTGAAGAAAACAACTGCTCCTTGAAAATTTTATTTCCAACTGCCTGCCTTTCTAATTTCCATCTGCATGCTTTTCTCTTTTAAAGGCACTTTCCAAAATACTCCCAGTTTGTAAAGCAATAGAGAGTAAATGTTTGGTATTAAATATGCAGCAATTCGCCACTCCCTTTGCCCTACCCGTTACTGCAATAGAAAATATCTGGGCATAAACAGGTATATGGTAGATTCAATCCTCCTAGAGAAGATTATGAGGAGAACAAAGGGCATTTGCATTGCTCAGAGAAAGGTGTTCAGTCCCCAAAAGTTAAACATTAATTCAGAACAAAAGGAAACAATATTTTAAAAAAAACCCACAAAGAACAAAAAACCTCGGGATGAAAGGTACTTAGGTTGGTCTCCTAAGGAAAAGGGAAGGGATACAGACCAGGGCTTTGCTGTATAACCTTGGGCAGGTCACATAAACTTCTTTGAACGCCTGTCCTAACTTGAGTTTAGATCAAAGTTCTCTATATTTTCTTTCATCTCTAAAATTCTATCGTTCTATGATTACATTGTTTGAGACGGGCCGTTCTGTTGATTACCCTGTCTCCGGAGGGAGGTAACTAGCCCTTGGCAGTGGAATTGACTACGTGATGGAGAATTATCCACGCAGAGGCGGGTTACCTTCACATTTTCAGGTGTTTGGATCCTTGAGACACTCTTGGAAAATTTCCGAGAGGGCCTTTCCCCTGTTCTTTAACCTGACTTTACAATTCTCTCAACTCTTTGGGATGGGGGAACGGGAAGGACCTATGTTAGATTGGGATTGTTCCCTTGACTAAGCATTTCCCCTTTCCTTATTTTTGGACCTTAAAAAGCGCCAAAAAAAAAAAAATACCCCAGATCCTAAAGGGGTGAAAGGGGAAACTCTGATTACAGGATCTTGAAAGGCTTGCCAAAACCCTGTTCTCACATTATCATTCTTTGGTGGTTAGGGTCTTTTTAAAAATACGTATTTTTGGCGGAGCGGGCCTAGGGAAAGCGAGGTTCGGAACGGCAGAGGGGGCGCTGGCAGATGCTTCTTTTGCAGGACGGGTGGTGTGAGGGAGCGCCGGGTAGGATCCACGCCGGCCGCCAGGCGGGCTCCGAGCTCCAAGGGCGCGGCTGCGAGCGAGCAGGCGGGCCCCGGGGAGGGGCTTCGCGGAGGCGCCGCGGCTGGAGCCGAGCGGGGCCGCCCGGCTCAGCGCGCAGCGCGCCCCGGCAGGCGGTGGCGCTGCGGAGGCGGCTGCTGAGGCCGGCGGGCGCGGAGGAGGGGCCCGAGACTGGGGCGGCTGGCGGCAGCTGCCTCGGTGACGACTGTCAGCAGCGCGGAGACCAGAGGAGACCAAGCGGCGGGCCCCGCGGTCTTCGTCTCTCCCGGCAGTCTTCCTTCCCCTCCTCTCTCGGCAGGGCGTCAGGAATGGGCCCCAACTGTCGCGGGCCCCACACCCCGCGCCTCCCGTAGGCCCCAGCAGTCGGAGGGTGGCCGGCTGGCCTCTCATCACCTTTCGCCCCAGCCAACCCCAGCCAAGCCGTCCCCACCCCAAATCCCTGGGAAGAAGATGAGGGAGACGAGCCTGGAACTCAGCAGCCAGAGCAGCAGCAGCAGTAGCAGCGGTCGGGGGAGGGTGTTTCGCCGTTTCCTCTTAGCCGCCAGGACAAGATGGCAGCGGCCGCGGAGAGGGGCTGAGCCCGGGCTGGGTGGTGCCGCCTGCTGAAGCGCCTGGCTCCCTGTCCTCGGCACTGCCCCGCACCCCACCCCGGACATGCTCAGGGCTGCGGCTGCCCGAAGAGGGGAGAGCGCAGGCCTCTAGGAAGGTAAGGGAGCAGGGCGAGGGGTGGGGGCACTAGCTCATTCAAGGGGCCAGTGCCGTGGGGCTAGAGCGCCCCTTATCGGGATCCCAGCCTGGCCGACACTCCCGGGGCGCTGCGTACTCGTTGCACGTTCTGTAGCCCCATCTCTGCTCCCTCGCGCTTCTGCGCTGGCCCCCGCCGGGTGGCGAGTCCAGGCGCCTCGCTGGGGACTGGTGCGGCCCCAGGTCGGAGGCCGCCGGATGCGGGGCAGCGCGTGGTTGCCGCGCGTGGTGGCGCAGCCTCCGGGAAGCCGCTCTTGGGCCGAGCCTCTCCTTGCCAAGGTTGCGCAACGGCTTTTCCCAGCAACCGAAGTTTTGTTTAGTCTCACAGGGTGTCTCTTCCCCCATCGCAGCCGTAGGCCGTCACTACGGATACCTCTTGTCTTTCATTAAGGGGAACAAACACAAACACAGGCACGCACGCAACTGGAGCGCCCCAGCCGATGGCTGCGTCCCTGGCTTTGTGGCCCAGTCACCGGCGTCGCCGAGCGGCGGGTTTGGAGGGTGTCAACTCCTGGGACGTGTGATTGTTGGGGAGGAGAAATGTGATCCGCCGCTTCGCGTCCCCTGTCGCGGCCCGAGGAAGGCGTGGCGGCCGCGCGGAGGGGCTGTTGCCGGCATCTCTCGTTACGGTGGCGGCCGCCGCCTTCCCTTCGCCGCGCTGGGAGAACTCGTGGAAGGACCTGGGATGAGAGTGTCTGTTTTCCCGTCGGGAGGGCGAAGTCTGTTTTAAAATGGTATGTTCAGTGAACCCTGTTTCCCAGTCTTATTTCTGCTTGAGTAAGTGCTCTAAAGGGTGTGTGTGTGTGTGTGTGTGTGTGTGTATATGTGTGTAAATTACCTTGGACCTGTTACAAAGTAGTCCTAACACGTTCAGTCCTTGAACCGTGTTTTCACAACCTCTTGCTGCCCTGGTTAGAATTTATTTTCCACCTGTCAGTTTGCTGCTTCTAATTATAAAGAGCTTCTATTAGCAACAGTGGAGTTTTTCAGATTATCGGCCAGTTTACAGGGAAATGTTATGGTTAATTTTATTGTCAACTTTGATGGCTCTTTGGTACAGAGTCGGGAAAGGAAGCTGGTAAACCAGTCTATGCTTGTGTGTGTGTGTGTGTGTGTGTGTGTGTGTGTACCTTTTAGTAGTTCGGAGATCGGCTGAATTCTTTTTAATTTTTTTTTTTTTTTGCGGTCTATTTGCTTGTTATCTGTAACTTCTGACGTAGAATTACTACTGAAACCATTCCAGTTTGTTTCAAAGTTTTAATTGCTGGGCGCTTAAAATTTTAAGAGATTCCCCTTTTGATCAAAACTTTTGAGTAAGATCGTTGGGTTTTGTTTGTTCCCAACTAGAACATTTTAATCCTGCATTCTCATTTAATTTTTCAGAAGCTGGACAAGCCTCGCCATATGTTTGATAAGTCTAGATTCTGCTTATGTTTGCAAGTGCAGTGCTAATTTTATACAATGAGCCATGATAAGGTTTGGATAGGTTATGATTAAACAGTATTTAAGTAAATAAAATATGACTGAGCTTTTTTAAAAGAATAATTTTATAGTTCTATTTGTTACCTTTTGCCTTCACACCACTTGACAGTAATTGAAATGTAACCAACCAAGTAAAATTCTTTACGTTTAAATCAGTGAGGCATTTCTTGGCATATTTATGGGTGCATTCATAAAGTTTAGGGAGTTATTATTTATGAAATATAATGTTTAACCTTGTTGAGGATTATTTTTCTTTTCTTTTTGAAACTTCCTTGTTTTTAATTGTGTTAAGGTAGAGGTGTGTTGAAATAGTTGAGATTTGGACATTTCATTTTTTTTGGTCATTATGGGATGATTGAACAACAATTTGTTAATTTGTCGTTCTACTCCAGAGAAAATATTTTCTAAAAAAAATTCTTAGATTAAAACCATGTTTTAAAAAGGTAAGACGAGCTTGAAATCTAGAACAGAACCAGCCATTAAATGTTTCAAATTTATATTTGGACATTGCTGACTGCAGTAGCTAAACATACATATTAGGCAAGCAGATCATAACATGGTGAGCCAGTCTTAGTTTATTGTCATAATACCTTTTCCATTGAACTACTCATTATCTTGCTTGTAAACCAGTCATTGGCTTCTGGGCATGGAGTTTTAGAGTCACATAAAAGTGGATGGTTTTTATGAGATAATTCTTCTTGTAAACATGCTTGAAAAGAAGCTTCAGATCCTACTGTTTTAATTTTTTGGCTATTCTGTCATGGGATACCATAAAGTAATGTGCAAATTACAGAGGTAGGTTGCTGTAGCTAGCATGGCAGGACATGTAAATATTTGTTTACTGCAAGGTGTTGAAAGCCCCCTTGCAACTTAAAATAGCAACAGTTGTCAAGTGAACTTTTTATTGAGCTTGTGTTTTTAATATTTGATACATGAATACTGAAGGTATATATGTATATGTATGGAAGAGGATAAGGAGCAAATGTATATTTCACAATGCCAAAACACTGTTTTCCCATACATTGAATGGAATACTTGTTTGCATGTTATTTTCTATTTGAATGTCAGAATGACTTACGGTGGTCACTCTTACAAAGTATTTATTTTTTAAAAGATTTTATTTATTTATTTTTAGAGAGAGGGGAAGGGAGAGAGAAAGGGAGAGAAACATTTCTGTGCCAGAGATACGGTAAATTGATAAATTGCCTCTTGTGCACCCCCAACAGGGGACATGGCCCACAGCCTGGGACCTGGCCCATAACCTAGGCCCTGGCCCACAACTCAGGCATGTGCCCTGACCTGGAATTGAACCGGTGACCTTTTGGTTTGTAGGACTACGCCCAGCCCATTGAGCCCTGCCAGTCAGGGCTTATTCTGGTAACTTTTGAAGTTAACTTTATTTTGCTTGGTAAGGGGAGTTAACTTTCTTAATATTCTGTTCTCAATCCAGCAGCTCACTAAGGGTGATGATATGGTAGGTTAGAATTGCATTATTGGTGGTTATGGTGATTCAAAGCATAAAAAATATCATTTCCACTGCAACTTTACATCTGCATTTGGAGATGGCAATATTTATATTTAAGGGTGTTTGTTCTAAGGAACTTTGAAGTTCTCCATATTTAAAATACCTCTAGAGTTATTCTTGCTTCTTAACTATTAGAGAACACAAAATGACTTGCTATATAATTATACTGTTGCTGCCAAAAGTAATGTTCATGTAAAATTTCGGGGTTTGCAGCTGTCCTAATTTCCTAGTGTCTGAAGTTGAGACTTCTAATGTGGTATGTTTAACTTGGAAATTACTTCCAGACAGACTACTAGAATTTTGTTAAAATGGAGGAATCTATCAATATATTGTAATGCCTTTTTTTTTTTTTTAATTTATTTTTAGAGAGAGGGGAAGGGAGGGAGACAGAGAGGGAGAGAAACAGCAATGTATGGTTGCTCCTTACATGGCCCTCACTGGGGACCTGGCCCGCAACCCAGGCATGTGCCCTGACTGGGAATCGAACCGGGACCCTCTGGTTCCCAGCCTGTGCTCAATCCACTGAGCTACACCAGCCAGGGCAATATATTGTAATGCTTTTTAAAAATTGCTTCTCTTGTCCCACACAACTTTCTGAAAGCTTTGTCATGGGTAATCATTTCTCTATGATAAAATGGGAGCCTAAAGAAATTGTTCTAAATGTCCTTACTGGTTCTGGATCCAGCTGCTTAAAAAGTGTATCTTACCTGGTACCTTTAAGCACCTAGAATTGAATAGGGACATAAATACAGAGTAGAAGTTTTAAATCAGTGGAGTCTTTTAGGGTAGTCATAGCACTTAATGTGACCAACTTAGGGAAGTACAGCCCACTTCTCTTGGCTGGCTTGGTATGATTAAGAGTGTTTTGGGGGGGAATACCTTAATATTAGTGTGCTGATTCTGTAGCTTTGTCATAGCTGTTGTTTTGGACTTTATCTTTAAAAACATTTTTTAAAGATTATTTTTACTGATTTTAGAGAGAGAAAAGGGGGTGGAGAAAGAGAGAGATGGAGAGAGAGGGGAAGGGAGAGGGAGGAAGAGAGAAAAACATCGGCTTGTTGTTCCACTTACTTATGCATTCACTGGTTGATTCTTTTATGTTTGTATGTACTCTGACGGGGGATCGGACCCACAACATTGGGACGATGCGTTAACCAACTGGGCTGCCCGGCCAGGGCTGACCTTATCTTAATCACTGTTAGGACCAAGCTAGAACAGAGATGGAGGTAGTATGTTATATATATTATTTACTCAAGTGTTTGTCAAATTAGACCTTGACCTATTTGGCAGTTGAGGCTGTTCTCCTTAGTTGATACTCGGGCCATGTCACTACACAAAGGCAACGCATTGCCTCGATTTTGAGGCACATCACTGTATGCTGATGGTCTTAGAGCCTCTGTTCTCCCTGCTTGGAAGTTAAAAGAACCGGGTGGACATTGAAAATACTGTATTTTTAAGGTGCTATTTGTGGTTTGGGAAAGGTAAGTCATTTGACTGACTTTGTCCTTTATGTTTAGTAGTTAATGCAAAATCAGTACGTTTGAAAGCTGTATTTTTCCAACAGAAAGGCTTTGAAATGAAACAAACCAAGGGCAATATTTTTTACCTTAAATGTATTTTGTTATCCTGACCCAAACTTTTTCTTTAATTGAGTTTTTCCTTCCTGTGGGAGAGTGAGTGAGAGGGAAAGTAGTGAGGCAGGTGAGGTAGAGAGGCAGGTATGGTAGAAGACGCTGGGCCATAGTTGGGGGGAAACTGGTTTATTAGATTTGGGAGCCTTCAAAATCTGTTTCGACTTGAATGGTGAAGTTGCTGGAGACCACAGTTCACTTAGTTATAGTCAATTAAGTATCGTGGTAGGGTGGGGGAAAGATTAAGGATGTGCTTTGACACCTGCTAAGTGATCAGTCTTGTGAAACAGTATCTGTTTATCATCCTCCACCAGTTTTTTAAGTCCTCCTCCTCTCCCTCTTTGTGTCTTTTGTTTTTCAATCTGAAAGACTTTTTTTCCTTATTGTAGAATTTAGGGAATATAAACTTTCTATCCAATTTGAAAAATCTTACATTATAGGCCTGACTTAAAATCGGAAGTGTAAAGAATGTAGAGCATATTATTGCTATTAAAATGAGTATGATTTATGGGAATACTTTTTTTGGTCTTTGGAAATCCTGAATAATAAAACTAAGGTGCAAATAATATTTGAATTTAGGTTTTTCAAACTGAAGTAAAACCCTGACTTCTCTGTCCGTCACACAGTCCATTTTTACTGTCTGAGATAAACATTTCTTCTTTTAAAGTGTAGATTTCCAGATACACTTTTCATGTTGCATTTTTTTTCTGCTTTGTCTTTTTTTAAACAAAAACATTACACCTAAAAGAAGTGGAAATTTAGGGAAGAATAATAAAGAGAAATGTAGTACTTTAGTCATTTGAGCTGTACTTTTTCCTTTAGGTAAGGACCTACATTATAAAAGTCGAATTTTAGTGTATAACCCTTGGTCACATTGAAAAATAAAGGATTGGCAGGGTGGCCAGGTAAATTCTTTTTTATTTTACATAATTGTTAATGCTGAAGCACCTTTTGTAATATGAGAAAATTATTTTGGGTAGATATTGAAATAATCAGATGAACAGATATGAGTCATTCCCTCTCCATTCTAAGTTTATATCCACTTATTATAAATTATATTTGGATACATATGACTTACCAAGAAAATAAGATTTGATAAGCGATGTGAAACTTGGCTGTGTTTGACTAACCAATTATTCCAAATTAGAAAATTTTAAAAAGTATTTGACTTTCTCAATAATTTATATTAACTTCAGATTCTTTAGCTTCCCCCTACTTAGTTGCATATTACTCGTAAATTAAGAAATATTTTACAATTTTTGAAAAATAAAATTGCCAACTTTGACACATTTGCAGAAAATAACTTGCTTAGAAAATGTTTCCTACACTGTAAAGCATTTATATAAAAGCCTAAAAATTTCATTTGTATATATTTTGACGGTGTTATCTCTTTAATAATACAAGAGTCTTGTAGGTTGGGTAAACTATACGACTTTAGATATATAATGCTACAGTCTTAAATAGTTAATAAGTAAGATAGAGTGATAACATATTGAAAATTGAACCTGACTTTCTAGAGACATTTCTTCTAATGTATAATTTAAATTAACACTTCTGAGGGCTTAAATATGTAAATTATTACAGTTTCTATTGAGATTAAAAAGGGTATAGGGACAATCAATGAGAATTACAGCTTATGATGCTATACTTCCTTACAGTCTCAAAACAAAACAAAACAAAAACATGTTTTTGGCCACCTTACAGTCAATTTTACTGGAGAAGGAACAAGTATCTTTGAGGTATAGTAGTTGTGTTTTAATATATTTCAGTTATAAAGATAAGAATAGTATTAGGTTCAAAAATACTAGATTTTTAATCTGGTATTAGTTTAGCATACTTCAGATATTTTCGTATAGCTGGATCACAGACTGACCACAAATAAATGAGAAATTTTTCAATAGATGGTAAACCAATGAATCAATATTTGTATGAATACTGTTATCTAGTACATATTTGAGTGTCTGCTAAGTGCCAAGTTCTGTGCTATCAATGAAGAGAGTTAAGACATGATCACTGTTTTGAGCAAGTAGTAGGTGAAATTAGCTAAGTATCGTAAGTTGTTTTTGTGTATGTGTACACGAGTTGAAAAACACTGCCTGAGAAAAATAATAATTTAAAATTAGCACAGTCATGTTTCTGAAGGCTGTTAATTTCATTTTGTTAAATGACATATTTAAGCTACCGGGAATAGTTCAGGTTTTTATTTATTTTTAATCCTCCCCTAAGGATATATTTATTGATTTTAGAGAGAGGAAGAGAGAGAGAGAGAGAAAGAGAGAAAGAGAGAAATACCGATCAGTTGCTTCCAACCTGCAACCTCAGTCTGTGCCCCGACTGGGATTGAACTCTACCTTTGAGTGCACAGGAGCGACTCTCCGACCAACTGAACCACTTCACCAGGGCTAGTTCACTTTCTTAAAGTTGTGTGTTAGTATTTACCACTCTTACCACAAAAGCCAAAAAAAAAAAAAAATCATTCAAAAATATGAACCCTGCCCTAGCTGCTGTGGCTCAGTTGGTTGGAGCGTTGTCCTATAGACCAAAATATTGTGCGTTCAATTCCAGTCAGGGCATGTGCCTAGGTTGCAGGTTCAGCCTTGGTCCGGGTGCATGTGAGAAGCAACTGATCGATATTTCTCACATCGAGGTTTCTCTCTCCGTCTCTTCCTGCCTTGCCCTCTCTCTAAGATCAATAAGCATGTCCTTGAGTGAGGTTAAAAAAAAAGGTATAGCCATCTTGAAATTGTTTCCCTTTACTCTGATTTGAAGAAAATGAAGTACTTCAATTTGTAACCCATTACAAGGTAACTTAATGTTGCATTTTAGGAAAATGTTATATTTAAAAATATGAAATAGTATCTGAACTGTTTCTTCAGGTCAGAAACCATGTCTTAAAGATTTTTATATTCCTAAAGTGCTTAATAGACATTGGGGAATAAAAGTAATCAAATACAGGCATGCTATATTCTACCTATATCCCTTAAAGCGGGGGTGTCCAGCCTTTTTGTGTCTCTGGGCCACACTGGAAGAAGACTTATCTTGGGCCATGCATTAAATACATTGCGACATGTAATCACAAAAAAAACTCATGATGTTTTAAGTAAATTTACAATTTTGTTTTGGGCTGCATTCACAGCCATCCTGGGCTGTTTGCAGCCACGGGGCCGCAGGTTGGACACCCCTGCAAGTACTGAGGAGCTTGACAGGCGCCTGACCAAGACACCTGTGAATGTGTTACATACACATTTGACTTCTGAAGACACACTGTACACCTCACCTCTTTCACTTCTGGCAGATGAGTCTGTTCCCCACATAGAGTTAAATAGGCATGAACTTCCTCCAGATTTCCAGCCTGTACCTCTGAACATAACTTCTACCAGTATACATTGTGTTTTCACACTCTCTCAAGGAAAAAACATCCCCTTCCTCTTAGAATTACCCCCTGTTCACTGTGTGGATTTCATCCTGAGTTGTGTTTTTCAGCACCTTGAGCCTATCCAGTAACTTTAAGCCCCCCTCCCATTTTTTATTGGCCCCGTCTTTTTTTTCCAGCCTTTTTAAAATAGTCAGGTATCTAGGATCTTAAGTGGCCGTTTTTTAATTGTGCCTTTTCAAGGCTGTGGACCCATTTTCTCTTTTCTGTTTCTTCCACACTTCTTAAATGTGTACTGTAGCCTCTGTTTGAATTTCTATTCACTTCTTAGTTGCTGGCAGTCTTACTCTGTACGTGACACTCAACTGAAATTACTCCTAAGCTCTCCAGTAGGTTTATTCATAGCTTATATATTTCTCCAGAAGATTGCATCTATAAGATACCCTACTCACTTGTGAACTTTCAGTTCATCTTTTGAATTATGATCTCATTATTTTCCCCCATAGGTGGCTCAGACTGAATTGACTATCTTCTTCCAAATCTTATTTTCTCATTTTCTGTATTTTCTTTTTTATATTCTCATTAATTTTTATTGCTGCTTATGTTTGAAACTTTAAATTTTTAAATATTTATTTTTACAAATCTTCACCCACTGATATATTTATTGATTTTAGAGAGAGAGTAAGGAGGAGAGGGAGACAGAGAGAAACATCAATGTGACAGAGAGACATCGATCAGTTGCCTCTCATAGGTACCCCAACTGAGGATTGTACCTGCAATCTAGTTATGTGCGCTGACTGGAATCGAACCTGTGACCTTTGTTGTACAGGTCGATGCTCCAACCAACTGAGCCACCTGGCTGGGGCTTAATATATATTGTTATGGTAGGTGGATTTTAAAAAGCTATTTAGTGTGATAATTTTTACTTCTTTCAGTTTGTAAGGTTTCTGTGAATAACATTTTAAGTGTTGACATTGTTATAAAATAACTGTTTTGGCATTTTATTGTGTATACTTAATATGTAATCATTGCTTTTATATCTGTATTCTGTATACAGTATTCTATCTAGCTTCTTATGCAAATGCCTGAAAGGCCAGTTTGGGCCAATTTTTAGTTATTAAATGAGAATAGATTTCTGAACAGTAAATTTAACTACTTTGTGGCCATTTTCAGTCAAATGATGTAGTGTATTTTTGTTTTTAAAGATTTTATTTTTAAAGAGTTTATTTTTAGAGAGAGAGGAAGGGAAGAAGAAAGAGAGGGAGGGAAACATCAATGTGTGGTTGCCTCTCACACACCCCCTACTGGAGATCTGGCCCGCAACCCAGGCATGTGCCTGGACTGGGAATCAAACTGGCGACCCTCTGGTTCACAGGCTGGCACTCAATCCACCGAGCCACGCCAGCCAGGGCCAAGCTTGTTGGACATTTGATAAAATTATGAATCTAGGATTGAACGTCCTCAATTGATTTTAGTTGTTTCAAAGGTAAATTAAGTTAGGTTGTGTTCTGGAAAGGATCATTTTACCTTTGCCTTCTCTGCCTTTAATATTTCATACTTATTTTGAAAAGTTACATGGATTTTTAAAACAAGAAATACAAATTTCATGGTGATTGTTGGGGTAGATTTCTATAAAGTAGAAAGTAAATCATTTGGCTATTAAGGGAGTTGTCATAACCCAAATTGATAAAACTGTTAACTTTTAATTTTTTTCTGATTTTATTTCTGACACATTTTTTTCCTATTTTATTTGAGATGTCTGCAGAACAGTCATGTTCATATTTTTTCCCCTGTATCCTTTTCCTAACAATCCATTGGTAGGTATTGGTAATCATAGATATTGTGTGATGAATTTAAATAAAATTTTCTTTTGCACTTAAGTTTTACAAACTAGATTTGAATTGTTAAGCTAAAGTTTACTTCAAGAAAGAGAGTACTCTGGTGAACTTTTTATTTTTAGTCAGCTTTTCTGTCAGTATTTCCATTTCTGTGTTTTGGTATTACATAGATTGAAAAAAATCTAGAGAATTATATGCTTTAGTAACAATAGTCCTTAAATGCTGTTTTTAATTAACTCTTTCTGGCCTTTCTAAAATAAAGATTTACATTGGCAGGGTGATTTCTAGCAGCTTTGAAATGTGCACTAGGTCGTTTTCTGTTCCAAAAGCTGGAGTTTTTTGCTGAGTCAGATGAAGCTTGTTGTTTAACATGCTGATTCGTGTTACAGTCAACACATTCCCTGGATGCTTTGTTCACAGCACTGCTGGGAAATACCCGGGACTGCAGTGTTTTCAAAGAAAGGTTTTCTAGGCACCTCATACAGCAGGTTTATTTTATGTTTTCCAATATGTGGTGATTCATTTACGTGAAAATGTTTCTTACGTGACATGTTTTAGTGTAATTTTCTGGATGGAATACTGGTGAAATAACCTGTTAATAATGCAGGTATTTAAAATATTGAGATTTAAATGGCTATTGGAGAGTTAAACTCATTTGCTACATGCTAAAAACTTATTTTCTAGTGTATCCTGTGTTTTAGTTCTAAGAAGACATGTTATTTTGTCTTTTGTAAATACACACTTAAATCGCAAAGAAATTTAGAAATATCAATAGGTAGTTTGACTAGAAACTACTTTTTATTGTCTAAATATTGCTAGTTATGTAGTTCCATTTTCTAAATCCTGTTGTAGAGCCCTGTATAGACCAATACTAGGGTTCTCTGCCTTTTCCAGAATGAAGACTCCTTCTTATTGTCAACTTTATTGGATCACATAGTGAAATTCTACTTTTAGTCTCTATTGATTGAAGAAATTACATAACGACCGAAAGTTCCAAAAACTACTGTGACTAAGTAATACTTTTAAATGAAAAGATTTTCTTTTCAGTGCTTATGAATACTTTTTTATTAATGCTGGCAGATGATCCCAGAGACACATTGTATGCCAGATCATTTTAGGTTTTTAGTAACTTGGGCCATGCCTAAGATATTAAGCAGTGCATTCCCAAATATGTAACCCTTGAAGAGCAGCCTTGTGCAAAAAAACCCATTGTTTTATGCCTGTCACTCATTCTTTTTTTCTGCTTATCACTTGACAAAAATTCAGGTGTACGGAAAAGTTACAAAAACAGTACAAAGAATTCCTACATATCTTTAACCTAGATTCTTTAAATGTTAATATTTTACCCCATTTGCTTTTACCTTTTCTCTTTATGTCTGTATTACTTTCTCCTCTTGAACTATTATAAGTTGCAGAGATGATGTCCTTTTACTCAGTTTTTTCCCTAAAAGTCTTTATGTCTCTTTAGTTTTCTGTAATCCAAAAAGTGTCTCAGTCTTTGTGTTGCTTCCTGACATTGACATGACAAATGCTACCGGTTGGATTTTTTTTTTTTTTTAAGAATGGCCTTCAATTTGGATTTTGTTTGTTTTCTTGTGCTTAGGAATATGACAGTGAAGTGTATTCCTCTTAGTACCTCATATCAGGAGGCACATGATGCTCATGTTGATCATTCTGTTTAGGTGGGATCTGCTGGTTTCTTCTTTTTGATGAATATGTATCTTGTGGTCATGCACTTTGAAGCTGTGTAAATGTTAAGACCTCTCAAGGGTCTTGCAAGATAAAAAGTAGCTATGGATGCTGGCAGAAGATAGGAGATAAATGACTTTTTTGGGGGGGTGGTAAGGTCAGAGATAAAGGACTTTTTTATTTATAGTGATAGCAGCAGTCAGTCAGTATGTCAGTATTTGCCCTAGTTCCCCAACTCTGTTCCCACAGGGTGATGTGAACAGGACCAGGTGACTTATGCAAAAAAGAAGTTACATAATAGCAGTTACATAATAGGAGTTCTAGGCTTAGGAAACTTGAATCTTATTCTAGGGGCAATAAGCCTGCCTGACATTTGCCCAAGAGGGAGTCATTATCTTTATTTTACTGGGCATTAGTCAGCCTGTCCTTTGCTCAAGAGGAGAACATTATTTCTACCTTCCAAGACTGGTCAGTATACAAATATTGTTGAGAAGATACTCCAGAATAAAGACTTGTAATACGTGGAGAAACATGAGAGCCCCACAGTGAACTGTCTCCCAACAGTAAAATTCTATTATTCAAACGTTCACCTGTTAGTTTTTGTATCCATTGATAATTACTGTTTGAATCAGTTATAGTTGTTGCCAGATGGTAATTTTTTTAATTTATTTAATTTTAGAGAGAGGGGAAAGAGGGAGAAAGAGAGGGAGAGAAACATGGATGTGCAAGAGATACATTGATCGGTTGCCTCTCACACGCCCCCAACTGGGGACCTGGCCTGCAGCCCAGGCATATACCCTGGCTGGGAATCAAACCGGCGGCCTTTCGGTTCCCAGGCCAGCACTCAGTCCACTGAGCCACACCAGCCAGGTGCCAAGTGGTAAATTTTTAATTCTGTCATTCCTTTACGTTTATTTATTTTTTTCTCTTTCTTGACTTATTCCCCACGTCCCTCACTCCTGCCCTCTGGGATAAATTCCCAAGTAAACTCCCTGAATACAGGCTTTTCTTTAAGATTCTACATTTAAGAGAACTCAGGCCAAGTCACAAGAAACCTCAAACTCAGTGTGTCTAAAATTGAGTTCAATTTTTCCTCTAATTGTCCTTTTGTTTTATTTTTTATTCATTCATTCATTAAGTTAAAAAAATACATTTAATGAGAGAGAGAGAGAGAGAGATGGAAGCATCAGTGTGAGAGAGAAACATTGATTGGTCACTTCCCGTACATGCCCTGACGAGGGAGAGAATCCACAACCTAGCCATGCGCCCTTTGGTGTACAGGACGATGCTTCTAGCAACCGAGCCACCCGCTAAGGGTTGTTTTATTTTTAAAACATTTTCTATATTATTATTTGGTGATTAGTTTTTCTTTTGATTTGTTTTGTTTTGTTTTCTTTGTTTTTTTGGTGATCAGTTTTTCAAGCCAGAAACATGGTTGTGTCAATTCCTTCCGTCCTTTATTCCACACCAAATTCTGTGGTTCTTTTCTTCTTCCTACCTGTTGGCAATCTGTACTTTCGACTTCATTCCCTTGACTACTAACAGTTGTCTTTCAAGTGTTGCCATTATTGTTCTTTTCCAGTTTATCCTTCACAAATTTGCCTGAGTGATCTTTTAAAAATGCAAATATGAGGCACCCCATCACCCATAACTCCTTAGCCTGGAAGACAAGGATCTTTAATTTAAGATCTGTGCCTTTTCTTTTAAAGCTGTCCTTCTCAAGGATTATCTTTTTCTTTAGCTGCCCCCTCTACTGGCAAGTTAATGTTCTAGTGTGGAGATTGGCAAAATTTCTTACATGGCCAGATGGCAAATATTTTAGGCTTTGCAAGCCACATGTGGTTTCTGTTGCATACTTTTTTTTTTTCCCCCACAACCCTTTAAAAATGTAAAAAACATTCTTAGCTTTCGGGGCATACAAAAATAGTCTGGGTAAGATTTGGCCAACCATAATTTGTGTGTCCCTGTTCTAGCCAAATAAAGCTAGTATATCATGTATTTCACTAGTCTCTGCCCTTATATATGCTGTTGTTTGGTACTGCATGGAATATCCTCTCCTACATAGCAGACTTCTTCACATCCTCCTTTCAAATTTAGCTCATAGGTTAACTTCTTACTGAATCCTTCTGTGCTCCTTAGCGCATATGTTAATCATCCCCTTTTCTTTGCCACCTGAATCTTTTATATTGCTGCTGTCACTAATGAGGTAGTTATTCATGTACATATGTTTGCCTCTTGCTAGGAGTTCATTGATGAAAAAATATGTTTGTTTATTGCTTATTCTTCCTTTTCCTAAATGTCTTTACTTGATTTGAATGAAAAAAGTTACACTTAAAAATGGTAAATATTATGTTATGTATATTTTATCACAATTTTTTGACTTTAACTTTTTAAAAAGATTTTTAAAATTTATTTTAGAGAGAGGAGAAGGGAGGGAGAAAGTGAAGGAGAGAAACATTGATGTGTGAGAGAAACTTCAGTTGGTTGCCACTTGCATGTGCCCCTACCAGAGATTGGCCCGCAACCCAGGCACATCCCTGACAGAGAATTGAAATGGCAACCTTTCTCTTTGCAGGACGACACTCAACCAACTGAGCCATGCTGGTCAGGGCAACTTTTTATTTTTTAATTATACTTGACATACAATATTAAGTTTCAGGTCTACAGTCTAGTGATTAGACATAATTATATAACTTGTTAAGTGATCATCCCAATAAATCAAGTACCCATCTGACACCATGCATAGTTATTACAATATTATTATTATTATTTTTTAAAGATTTTATTTTTATTTATTTTTAGAGGAGAAGGGAGGGAGACAGAGAGGGAGAGAAACAGCAATGTATGGTTGCCTCTCACATGGCCCTCATGGGGACCTGGCCCGCAACCGAGGCATGTGCCCCGACTGGGAATCGAACCGGGACCCTCTGGTTCCCAGCCCGCGCTCAATCCACTGAGCTATACCAGCCGGGCTTACAATATTATTTACTATATTCCTAAGCTGTACTTTACATCCCCATGACTATTATGTAGCTACCAGTTTGTATTTCTTTTATTATTTTCTATTTTTTAAACACTTTTTAAAAAATTTATTCTAGAGAGAAAGGAAAGGAGGAAGGAAGAGAGGAAGAGAAACAGTGATGTGAGAGAAACATTGATTGATTGCCTTTTGTATGCCCGGACTGGGGGCAGAACCTGTAGGCCAGGCATGTACCCTGACCGGGAAACAAGCCTAGCCTTTTGGTTTGTGAGACAAAGACCAACCAACTGAGCCACACTGGCCCATGCCCAATTAGTATTTCTTAATCCATTCACCTTTTTCACTCATTCCCCACCCCCTTTTCAATGGGCAACCATCAAAATGTGCTCTGTATCTGTGGGTCTATCTCTGTTCTACTTATTTGTTAATTTTATAAATTCCATTGTTCATAGATATGTATTTATTGCCATTTGTTATTCATAGTTTTATCTTTACTCTTCTTCTTAAAGAAGACCCTTTAACATTTTATGTAATACTAGTTTGGTGGTGATGAAGTCCAAGAGGGTTGATCTCGTTTGGGATTCTCTGCACTTCTTGGATGTGAATGTCTGTTTCCTTTACTAGGTTAGGGAAGTCTTCTGTCATTATTTTTTTACATAGATTTTCAATTCCTTGCTCACACTCTCTCTTGCCACTCCCATGATATAAATGTTGGTTCTCTTGAAGTTGTCCCAGAGGCTCTTTACAGTGTCTTCATTTTTATGGATTCTTTTTTCTTGTTATTTTCTGCTTCCTTATCTTCCAGATCTCTGATTTGATCCTCTGCTTCATCTACTCCATTGTTGATTCCCTATAATGTAGTCTTCATTTCAATTAATATATTCTTCATTTCTGACTGGTTCTTTTTTATGTTTTCTAGTTCAGTTTTTATGTTTCCTGTGTCTTTGTTAAAGTTCTTGCTACGTTCAGCTACTCTTCCCCTAAGTTCGTTGAGCATCCCTGTAACCAGTGTTTTGAACTTTGCATCTAGTAGATTGCTTATCTCCATTTTGTTTAGTTCTTTTTCTGGAGTTTTGTTCTGTTCTTTTATTTGGGACATGTTTCTTTGTCTCCTCATTTTGGCAGCCTCCCTGTGTTTGTTTCTCTGTATTTAGTAGAGCTGCTATACCTTCTGGGTTTGGTAGGGTGGCCTAATGTAGTAGGGTTCTGTAGGCTCAGTGGCACAGCCTCCCCTATCACCCAACCTGGGCACTCCAAGTGCTCCTCTGCCTCCTACCACTCATGGGCTGTGTACACCCTTCTATTGTAGTTGAGCCATTTATTTATTTTCATTTCTATTGAATTTATTGGGGTGACATTGCATAATAAAATTATAGGTTTCAGGTATACAATTCTATAGTACGTCATCTGTATGTTATATTGTGTGTTTGCCACCCCAGGTCAAGTCTCTTTCCATCACCATTTATCCCTCATATACTGTCTTCTACCTCCACCCAACCCCCTTGTAGTTGAGCCTCTATTGCTGTTGTCACCTCAGTGGGAGGCATTCACCCCCAGGCTGATTGATTGCAAGGACCGGCTGGGACCACTGTGGAGAATAAGCTGTGCAGGGGCCCATCTCACAGATCAGGACTTAACATCAGCGGGGCTCTGGTGCCTGTTGGGTTGCCCCTTGAGTGTGTTGCTTGTGGAGATGGTTGGGTGTTGCTTTGATGTGGTCTGAAGCTGTTCACCTGGTTCAGTGGCTTTGGTGCATCTCAGGAGGTGCAGAGAAAGGCCAGCCACCACATGTGTTGTGCCATGGCCAACGGCATAAACTACAGAGTGATCTGCATGTGGCTGCTACTTGTGCTGGGCTTAGAGGTGCCCAGGAGAGGCCAAGCTCTAAACCAAGGCTGACTGCCACTGTTGTTGGGCCTGGAGCCACTTAGTGAGAGGTATGGGGCTTATGGAGGTCAGATGCTGCTTATTTGAGAGATTTGGAAATAGCTTGAGTGGGCAAGTCAGGTGGACATGGGTCTTAGTTAATCATCCGGGGAGGGCTAATGGTGTTAGCCAGGTTGATGGAGGCTCAGATAGGGTGCATCTTCCTGGCTTGTGGGGGGAAGGTTCAGAAAAGGAATAATAGCCTCTACAAGCATGTCTGTCTGGGATAATGCTGTTGCTCCAGCTGTCACCTCAAAGCCAGACAATTCAGTTCCTTTTCATATGTTCCTTTGCTTTTTAAGCTGCAGCCGCCAGTGCTGGAGCTTAGAGCAAGTGAGGCGGAGTAAGTCCATGTGTGAGTCCTTTAAGAGGAATGCCTAGGACTCCGGCAGCCTTTTGTCTCACTCAGCCATAATTCCCACTGGTTTTTACAGCCAGAAGTTATGGGGACTTCTCTTCCTGGCATTGGAACCCTGGCCTCGGGGTGGCCTGGTGTTGGGCTGAGACCCCTCACTCCTCAGAGGTACCTCGGAAGCTGAGATATCCCTCCAGATCTTTATCTGCTACATGTGGGTTCTGGGTCTCTGCCCCTCCTAAAAAGTCTCCATGTGTCCTCTTCATGATATCCTTAGTTGTAGGACTTCCATTCAGCTAGATTTCAGGTAGTTTTGAATGAGGGTTGTTCTGTAGTTTATTTGTAATTTTGATGTGGTTGTGGGAGGATGCAAGTAACATGTTTACCTATGCCACCACCTTGACTGGAAACCTGAATTAATCTACCACAATTTTTTTAAAGATTATTTTTATTTATTTTTAGAGAGAGGGGAAGGGAGGGAGAAAGAGAGGGAGAGAAACATCGATGTGCATGGATTGACCAGTTGCCTCTCGCATGTTCCCAACTGGGGATATGGCCTGCAATCCAGTCAACCCTGACTGGGAATTGACCCGGCGACTTTTCAGTTCATAGACCAGCACTCAGTCCACTGAGCCACACCAGCCAGGGGTCTACTATAATTTTTTTTATAAGAAAAAGTTAAAACTTCAGAATTGGCCTTGATTAATGTGACTCAGTTGTTTGGGTGTTTTTCCGCAAGGTGAAGGGTTGCTGGTTCGAGTCCTAGTTAGGGCACATGCCTGGGTTGTGGGTTCAGTCCTGGTCTGGGCATGTGCAAGAGGCAGCTGATTAATGTTTCTGGCATCGATATTTCTCTCTCTTTTTCCCTCCCTTCCCCTCTCTCTAAAAATAAATAAATAAAATCTTAAAAAAAATAAAATAAAAATTGAGAATTGGCCCTGCAGGGTAGCTCAGTTGGTTAGAGTATTGTGCTGATATGCCAATGTTGCAGATTTGATCCTCTGTCAGGGCACATACAAGATTCAACCAATGAATGCATAAATAATTGAATAACATTGATGCTTCTCTTTCTCATTTTCTCTCTCTCTCTCTCTCTCTCTCTTAAATCAATAAAAAAAGATGTAAAAATTGAGAATTGAAGAAGTAAAAGAAGAAAGTCAATTATGGGTAATGCAAGGCATTATTGTCTTTAAATCTATTTGTGATGTCAGAGCACATTTGAAAGAAGAACAAGATTACAAATAGAATGTGTATAAATTTGGCAGAAAATGATTCAGACTTTTCATATTGGCTAATGAATGTAAGGTAGTAAAATACTTCTATCTCTGCTTCCTCCCTCTTTTTTCAGAAGATTTGTAATATGTATAATAAGGAAAAAAAAAGAAATTTTGAGTAGTGTTAGACCCATGCTTGTGGGTGTCGATATTGGTTACATGGCTGTTTTGGTAATTTTAAAGGGATGTGAAGAATTTGGAGAGAGTTCAGATGGGTCTTAAAGTTTTTTAGAGGAATGGAAAATAAAGCTCATTCATGAAAGTTAAAGTACCTTAGATTATTAAGCTTGAAGATTGGAAGCTTGCTGGGTGCTTTAACATGGGTCTTCACCATCCTCTGAGTGGTATTTTATAGGCAACCTTAGCTCACAAAGGGGTTGAATTTCAAAACTTTAGTTTCTTAGTTGATAAGAACAAATGACAAATTCATGAATAACATGGCTGCATAGGTATAACATAGTATATATGGCTATGAAAAATTATAGGAACTAGCATTTTACTGAATGAATGTTTCAGACCCTATGGACTTCAGCAGCTCCTTTGAATACTGTACTCTGTAAAATCTGTAAATGTGCACCATAACCCCTGCCTGGTGTGGCTCAGTGGGTTGGGCATCGGCCCACAAACAAAGGTTGCTGGTTCGATTCCAGGTCGGGAATCGAACATACCTTGGTTGCATGCCAGGTCCCCTGTTGGGGGCACGTGAGGGGCAACCAGTCGATGTTTCTCCTGTGCATTGATGTTTCTCTCCCTCTCTTTCTCCCTCCCTTCCCTTCTCACTAAAAAGAAATAAATAAAATCTTCAAAAAAATGCGCTATTAAAAACTCTCATTAGGTCATGAGCTTATCTGATGGAGGATGGGAAAAGGGAAAGGCTAAATACTTGGGTATGCCAGGGAGTCCCAGTGGTCAAGTTAATTAGTAATTTTGAATGTTTTTTTGGGTCTATTATAACAACTATCTCTAGCACCACTCCCACCCCCTTCTTCTTGTGTGCTATGTATATTATGTGATATCCTATCTGTTTATTTTCTGAAGTCCACTTTGAGATTGGTCCCACAGAGCAGTGGTTGGGTTATTGGTTGGTGAGGGGTAATTACTTTTTCTAAGTTTCCTCTGGTTGGCCTTGGTTGGGGTCCTTAGTTTAACTAATTGCCTTCTGGTTTGGTGTGTTGGGAAAGGAAAGGTAGGAACAGCAGGATTCAGAAATTGCCATTGTTTCTTTAATATGTCTAGGGCATTTACTTGGATCTCAGCTGTTGTCCACAGAACACCTTAATTTAACATGGCAAGGATTAGCCTAGAGTGGTATGCATTCGATTCCCTAGGACTTCATGTCGACAACTCAGACATGGGGACCCTGAATTGGTAGGACTTGAATTTGCCTAGGTTTTGTACAGACTAGATCACTGGTTCTCTGTGGTTGGTGTCAGTCTAAATGGCTTTGGGAACTTGTACATGTACAGATGCCTGGAACTCACCACAAACCTACCGGATCAGAATCTTTTCTGGGTGGAGTTTTTTTTTTTTTTTTTTAAGATTTTATTTATTTACTTCAGAGAGAGGGGAAGGCAGGGAGACAGAGAGGGCGAGAAATAGCAATGTATGGTTGCCTCTCACATGGCCCTCATTGGGGACCCAGCCCGCAACCCCGGCATGTGCCCTAACAGGGAATCGAACCGGGACCCTCCGGCTCCCAGCCCGCGCTCAATCCACTGAGCTACACCAGCCAGGGCTGGGTGGAGTTTTATATATACATTTTTTATTGATTTAACTTTTTATTAATGAAAAATGCCAACATACTCAAAAGTAGATAGGATAGTATAATGAATTCCTTTTTATAATCAAGGTACGGTAATGAACAGTTTGTGTCTAACCTTATTTAATCCATATCCCCATACATTTTCTCTTCTATTATTTTGAAGCAAAACCCAGATATATTATTTTATCTCTAAATATGAAATGTATATATTTTAATAGGATCCCCAGATGATTAAAAACTTTTTGAACAGGTCATACATACACATAGTAAAAATTAAAGTGATAAAGAGGATGTACACTGAATAACAAATCTTTCTTGTTGCCCCAATATTCTTATTACTTTTCTCTAAAGCAAGGAAATCTACAGTTTTTTAATGTATGTACAGATATGCAATATATATTTAAATATATATACATATACATCACCTTTTTACATTAAACACATAATAAATATTTAAAGTACACATTTTTCTGAATCTTGCTTTTTATCAGATAATAGTAGTATTTTCAGAATCAGGCTTTAATAGGGTAAAGAGATTGATTTCATTCTTTTTAAAGACTATAGATGGTTTGTTTATCAAGGTGTATCTAACCAGTGCCTTTTAGATGGATGTTAGGTTATTTCCAATATTGTGTTTCTTTACACGGCGCTGCACAAATATTCTTGTGCTGACTGTAAATGAGTTGCCTGATTCTAGACGGGAGGACATATCCATGTGCAATTCTGTTAGATACTGCCAAGTTGCTTTCTTACCATCTGTGTATGGGATGCAGGGTTCTCCAGGCTCACCAGTTCCATTTTTTTTTCCAGTTCCATTTTTAAAATGCTTTTCAAGTCTCTCCTATTTGTGCTTATGCTTTTGTTTAAATCCTTGAATATTTTTATAATAGCTGCTTTAGAAATTCTTGTCTGTGAGTGACATCATTTGTCTTTCTGAATCTATTCTATGGGTGTGGGTCATAGAAGTGACTTTTTTGCAACACTCATAATAGCTGAAGAACTAACTAAAGTAGAGCTGTTGAAAATGCTTATCTTCTCCAAGGAAGGGGAAATCTTGATGGAATTTAATTGTTTTTATAAATTAAGCATTTGATCCTTTTAAAGTTTTCTTCATGAGATTTAATATTAAATTTTTTGTAGTTAATGTTCTTTTTCTCTTTCTTTTGCAGGTATGGCCTCACAAGTCTTGGTTTACCCACCATTTGTTTATCAAACTCAGTCAAGTGCCTTTTGTAGTGTGAAGAAACTCAAAGTAGAGCCAAGCAGTTGTGTATTCCAGGAAAGAAACTATCCACGGACCTATGTGAATGGTAGAAACGTTGGAAATTCTCATCCTGTCACGAAGGGTAGTGCTTTTCAGACAAAGATAGCGTTTAACAGACCTCGAGGACACAACTTTTCACTGCAGACAAGTGCTGTTGTTTTAAAAAACACTGCGGGTGCTACAAAGGTAATAGCAGCTCAGGCGCAGCAAGCTCAAGTAGAGGCACCTCAGATTGGGGCGTGGAGACATAGGTTACATTTCCTAGGAGGCCCTCAGCGATGTGGATTGAAGCGCAAGAGTGAGGAGTTGGATAATCATAGCAGCGCAATGCAGATTGTCGATGAATTGTCCATACTTCCTGCAATGTTGCAAACCAACATGGGAAATCCAGTGACAGTTGTGACAACTACCACAGGAACAAAGCAGAATTGCACCACTGGAGAAGGCGACTATCAGTTAGTACAGCATGAAGTCTTATGCTCCATGAAAAATACTTACGAAGTCCTTGATTTTCTCGGTCGAGGCACTTTTGGCCAGGTAGTCAAATGCTGGAAAAGAGGGACAAATGAAATTGTAGCAATCAAAATTCTGAAGAATCATCCTTCTTATGCACGTCAAGGTCAAATAGAAGTGAGCATATTAGCCAGACTCAGTACTGAAAATGCTGATGAGTATAACTTTGTACGAGCTTACGAATGCTTTCAGCACCATAACCATACCTGTTTAGTCTTCGAGATGCTGGAACAGAACTTGTATGACTTTCTGAAACAAAATAAATTCAGTCCCCTGCCACTAAAAGTAATTCGACCCATTCTTCAACAAGTGGCCACTGCACTGAAAAAATTGAAAAGTCTTGGTTTAATTCACGCTGACCTCAAACCAGAGAATATTATGTTGGTGGATCCTGTTCGGCAGCCTTACAGGGTTAAAGTAATAGACTTTGGGTCGGCCAGTCACGTATCAAAGACTGTTTGTTCAACATATCTGCAGTCTCGGTACTACAGGTAGGTGACAGTTACTTTTTGGTTATTAAATAAATGCTGAATTTATGCTAACTGAGATGAATTTGTGTGTGATGAAAAAGGACTGCTTTTGATAAAGAAAATCAAGACAAGATCCGTTTAGGTTTGAAATTTTTTTAAAAAGATTTTTAAAATTTAGGTATAAAGTCTGCCGAAGGAGAATACTAATCTTTACTGCAAAGTTCAATGTGAAAGATGTTTCGTTATTTTTATTGTTAATACCTTAAGTGTGAAGCCGATTTTGCTGGGCTTTCCGTTCAGGTGGCAGGCCTGTGACCACTCAACGCATGTTGAGTTAGAGTATAAACAGGTGCACAATGGTGCAGCCAATGCAAAACTTCATTAAAATTACAACATTTATTTTTTAACCTTGATACTGCTGGTCCCATGCATGCACCAATGTCGCCCAAACGAAAAGTTTGCTGTCAGTCCCTGGGGACTGACGCTGTGCTTAACATGTTAACAGAAGACCTGAAGGAATGATGATCAAACAGAAGTTTTACTATTTTGGAAAAGGGCTTACAGTACAATACCTTTTTAATATATCTTTGGGCATTTCAGCACTTAAGAGAACTAGTTTATTGCCCTGGCCAGGTGGCCCAGTTGGTTGAGGTGTTGTCCTCATACACCAAAGGGCTGCAGGTTCAGTCCTTGATTGGAGTGTATATGAGAGGAAGCCGATTGATGTTTCTCACTCATGTCGATGTTTCTCTCTCTCTTTCCCTTCCTCTCTCTCTCAAATCAATAATAAAAAGGTAGAGCTTTTTATTATTGATTTATTAAAATCAATAATATATAGATCAGATATAATGTAACATTTAGAAAAATTATAAGAATTCAAAAAACACATTTCCGTGGCTGCCACAGATGTTCAGGCCACCTTTTCATAAGAAGTTTTACTATGTTCTTTCCACCTATATGCTATTTATAGAACTATGGATGGAATTTAAAGAAGAAAATTTCCATGTTGATAAAGTGCTACAGTGTCATGATTAATAAAATATTCACCTCAAGTACAATATATATTCTTATGGGCTAGCCAATGATGACCAAGACTCCAGATACCTTCTTGTGTATGTAAATGATTTGAATTTATAGTGTTATAATTTTGAGAAAATGTTTTCACATCAGCCTGCATGAGTTTATCGTGGTCTTGGTACACTCCGGAGCCCCATGAGTCCCAGCACAGTGGGCACACACAGGATCTATCAGTACTGGCCGTGAATAAATTAGTAAGTGGGTGTACGCATGCAATTTAGTGTTAGAAAATTTTAGAACATGAGGATTATTAATTTAGGCCCCAAAAGGGGTAGTTATTTTCAGGTGTTACATCTGCTTTTGCATTATCTTCTACGAGTGATTAGCTTCTTCCAAATATGTGCTGCAGTACCCAGGACAAGATAAAAGAGAAATTAATTAGCTACTACAAAAATCAGCTTCAGGAGTTTGTCCAAGATGCAGGTGTAGGTGGATGCTGTGCTGGCTCCTTCATAAGAATACATCAAATGTACACCAATGTTTAGAGCAAATCCTCCTGAGAGATAGTCGTGAGCTAACTGAACAGCCTCTGCACAATGAGCAAGATTGACTGACTGCATAGATGAGGTTGGGGAACTACAAGAGCCCTCTGGGAGCTAAGGGAGTGACCCAGTGGAGGAACTGGAGAATGCCATTATTTATGATTCCCCTGAACCTGGATAACAAGTGGGTGCTCTGTCCCCATATAGGTTCTCTGGCAGAACTGTGTGGTGCTGTACCATATCCCCAGGCACCTGTACTGGAGCTAAATCCAGCAGAAACAGGAGAGCACCATAGTGTGTATAGAAGAGGCCTCTTCTGAAGATTGATCCAGCAGGTGCAGCAGGGTGCATGCACAAGTGGGGCTTCCCAGCCCAGAGACAGTGGGGAGTTAGAAAACAGTTAGAAAACTTTGTGGTGTCCACACTCTGGGCTTCCCTGTCCTGAGTGAGCGGTGTGCTGCTGTGTGCACACCCGTGCAGGAGCTCCTGCCCCTGCCCACGGAGAGTGTGCTCACATAAGGCTGTGTCACCTGGATAAAGGATGGAATGGGACAGGCATGCAGACCAGCCCTGTCCTACTTTGATTGAGGGCAGTTAAAGCAACAGGACATGCAGGCAGGAGAGAACTGCAGATAGTGAGAGGGGTGCTGCTATGTGTGCGCATGTACAGGAGTACCACTCCCCACCTGTGCAGCCCAGAGAGAGTTCAGTACTGCCAAAGTTTGGCTGTGTGCACATGTGAGGATGCACCACCTGGGAAATGGGAGGAACTAGGAAAGCACCCAGAGCAGCCCCACCCAGACCTTACTTTTACTGCAGACAGAGCAACAGGCCACTCAGGCAGGGCTGCCCTGTGTGGTGAGAGGGGGTCTGGCTGAGATCACTGTTGCACCACAGACAGAGGGGCAGAAATACCGAAGTACAGTTGTGTGTGCTCCTGCAAGCCTGCCTCGACCCTGCTCTGACTGGATAATTTAAGCAACCTTGCAAACCCCCAGGGTTGCCTGTAGTGCAAGTGGGATGTGGCCACATATGCGGGGAGCCATACTGCCTGGAAAGGGAGCGCAACTAGCAAAGTGCCAAGGTGTGTGCACACAGGCAGGCTTGCCCCGACAGGAGAGGGGAGGGCCTGGTGGGGCCTTGAAATGCAATTTGGTAGTGTATTCCAAGAGTGCATGGAGGAGCACTGCTTGCATCAGGCAACCCCATCCAGATTAGAAGGGCAAGGAAACTAGCACACACCAGGCTACCCCCACCCAAACCTGCCTCTCCAGGCCAGGTGATATAGAAATAAATAATTCGCTTGGTATAGAATTCAAAGGTACAGTTATAAGGATGCTCAACAAACTTGAGAATACAGTCAAAAGCTCAGAGAACACTTAAACAAAAAGGTACAAAGTATAAAAAAGAACCAATCAGATGAAAAATACAATGGCTGAAATGAAAAATACATTCAAATGAATTGATAGCAGATTAGTTAATACTGAAGAATGGGTTAGTGGTCTGGATGACAGAATACTGGAAATCACCTAATCAGAACAGCAAACCAGAAAAGTATTTCAGATGATAGTATAAGAGTTCTCTAGGATAACATGGAGCATCCTAACATTTGTATTATAGGGATTCCAGAAGGACAAGAGAGAGACAGGGGCAGAAAGAGTATTTGAAGAAGTAATATCTGAAAACTTTCCTAGTCTAGGGGATAAAACGTACATCCAGGTCCAGGAAGCACAGAGAGTTCCAAAAGAGATGAACCCAAAGAGACCCGTACCAAGATATATTCTAATGAAAATGACAAAAGTTATGCCCCTCTCAAGAGACCTAGGGTAGCAGAATGGACAGAAAAATGACACATCAATATGCTGATTTTAAGAGTTTCACATCAGATCGAAAGACACACAGACTGAAAGTGAAGGGATGGAGAAATATTCTGTGCAAATAGAAATGAAAATGTCGCCGGGGTCAATACTCATCAGACTAAATAGACTTCAAAACAAATAATGTGAAAAGAAACAAAGAAAGACATTACATAATTTTAAAGGGGTCAGTCCAAGAAGAGGATATCGCAATTGTAAAGTTCTACACACCCAACTGAGGACTACTTAAGTATATACATGAAGCAAGTGTTACTGGACATAAAGGCAGAAACTAACAGTAATATTATAATAGTTGAGGACTTTAATACTTTATGTCAATGGATAGATCATCCAGACAGAAAAATAATAAAGAAATAATGGTCTTAAATCTCACTTTACACAAGTTTGACTTGATAAACATTTGTAGAGCATTTCATCCAAATCCTGAAGGTTATACATTTTTCTCAAGTGCATGTGGAACATTTTCTAGGATTGATCACTACTAGGCCACAAGACAAATCTGTATAAATTCAAGAAGATTGAAATTATATCAAGCATACTTTCTGACAGTAATGGTGTGAAACTAGGAATCAACAGGAAAAAAAAATGGAAAAAACAGAAATACATGGAGATTAAACAACATTCTTCTTAAACAACCAGTGGATCGAAGAGGAAATCAAACAGGAAATAAAAAAACTACCTCAAGACAAATGAAAGTGAACACCACCTTACAAAATCTATGGGATGCAGCAAAGCAGGAAAAATCCCAGATGAACAAACTAAACTTACACTTAAAGAAACTAGAAAAGGAGAAACAAAACCCATAGTGAGTAGAAGGAAGGGCATAACAAAAATCAGAGTGTAAATAAATGGAATAGAAAATAGAAAAGCAGTAGAAGAGACTAATGAAACTAAGAGCTGAATTTTTGAAAGAATAAGTAAAATCAACAAGCCACTAGCCAGACTCATCAAGCAGAAAAGAGAGAACACAAAATCAGAAATGAAGAGGAGATATTACAGCTGATATCACTGAACTACAAAGAATCATTAAAGAATACTATGAACAATTATATGTCAACAAATTTGACAGTCTAGAAGAATTGGATAAGATTTTAGCAACGTACAACATTCCAAGACTAAACCAGGGAAAAACAGAATATGAATAGACCAATTACTAGCAGTGAAATTGAAGCAGTGATAAAAAAAAAAAAGAACTTCCAACAAACAAGGCTCCCAGACCAGATGGTTTCACAGGTGAATTCTACCAAACATTTAAAGAATAATTAATAGCTTCTCAAACAATTTCAAAACAATTGGAGAAGGAACACTTCCAAACTCATTCTGTGAGGCTAGCATTACCCTGATATCAAAATCAGACAAAGACACTACAAAGAATTACCGGCCAATATCCCTGATAATATAGATTTCAAAATTTTCAACAAAATATTAGCAAACCAAATTTAACAGTAGTAAAAGGATTATATACCATGACCAAGTGGGATTTATATTAGGGATTCCAGGGTGGTTCATACATTCATAAAACAATGTAATTCATCACACCAACAAAACCAAGGGTAAAAAAATCACACGATTATATCAATAGATGCACCAAAAATATGACAATTTAACATCCATTAATGATAAAACTGAATAAAGTGGGTATAGAAAGAACTTAGCTCAACTTAATAAAAGCTATTTATGGCAAACCCGCATCTCACATCACAGAGTGGTGAAAAACTAAAAGCTTTTCCTCTAAGATCAAGAACAAGACAAGAATGTCCACTCTTGCTGCGATTATTTACATAGTACTGGAAGTCCTAGCCATGGCAACCAAACAAGAAAAATAAAAGGCATCCAAATAGGCAAGGAAGTAAAATCGTCTGTATTTGCAGATGACATATACTATATATAGAAAATCCTAAAGAGTCTACCCAGAAATAAAATAAAAATTTAGTGAAGTAGGAGGACAAAAAATTAATATACAGGAATTTATCACATTCCTGTACAGTAATAACTAACAATCATAAGGAGAAATGAAGAAAACAATCCCATTTACAATTGCATCAAGAAGAATAAAATACCTGGGATAAACTTCACCAAGGAGGTGAAAGACGTGTGCTCTGAAAACTATAAGCCACTGAAGAAAGAAATTGAAGGAGACACAAATGGAAGGATATACGACTATGCTTACAGATTAAAAGGATTAAAATTGTTAAATTGATCTTACTACCCAAAGCAAATTACAGATTCAATACAATTCCTATAAAAATACCAGTGTAACAATTCTCAGAACTTGAACAAATAATCCTAAAATTTACATGGAACCACAAAAGACAATGAATAACCAAAGCAATCTTGAGAAACAAGAACAGAGTTGGGAGCTATGCTTCCTAATCTCAAACTATTACAAAGCTATAATAATAAAAACAGTATGGTACTGACACAAAAACAGACACATGGATCAATGGAACAATAGAGAGCTTATATGGTCAACCCATCTATAACAAAGGACGTAAGAAGATACACTGAAGTAATGACAATGTCTTCAAGTGGTGTTGGGTAAACTAGACAGATGCATGCAAAAAACAAAACTAGACTACTCTCAAACCATATATACAGATAAACTCAAAATGGGTTAAAGACTTAAGTGTAAGGCTTGGAATTATAAAACTCCTAGGAGAAAACATAGGAAATACACTTTTTGACATTAGTGTGTGTAACAACGTTTTGGATATGTCCTCTCAAGCAAGGGAAAATAAAAGCAGAAGTGAATAAATGGGACCACATCAAACTAAAAAGTTTCTGCACAGTGAAGGTAACCAAACAAAAGAGCAACCCATTGAATAAAATCTATTTGCAAATGATATATCTGATAAATGTTTGATACTTAAAATGTATAAGAAACACGTACAATTCAATAACTAAAAATAAGCAATGGATTGAAAAATGAGCAGAGGCCATGAATAGACATTTCTCCAAAGAGGACATACAGGAGGCCAACAGACATATGGAAAGGTGCTCCACATCCTTGTTCATCAGGAAAACGCAAATCAAAACAACGAGATACCACTTGCATGTCAGAGTGGCTATTATCAAAAAGTCAGCAAATAATATGTTGGCAAGACGTGGAGAAAAGAGAACCCATGTGCACTGTTGGTAGGACTGCAGACTGGTGTGGCCCCTGTGGAAGACTGAGTGGAGCTTTCTCAAAAACTAAAGGTAGATGTACCTATGACCCAGCAATTCCACCTCTGAGTATTTACCCAAAGAAAATGAAAACACTAATTTGAAGACTTATGCACACCTATGTTCACTGCAATGTTATTTACAATAGCCAAGATATGGAAGCAGCCTGTGTCTGTTGATAGATGAATGGGTAAGGAAGATGTAGTATATACACAATGAAATGTTATGCTAAATGAAGTAAATCAAGCAGAGAAAGGTAAGTACCATATGGTCTCACTTACATATGGAATCCAAAAGAACAAAACAAAACAGAAACAGACTCATAGAAGCAGAGACCAGAATAGAGGGGTAGGGGGACAGGCGAAAAAGGGAAGGTGAATATTGTGATAAGTTTACCTGGTGCCAGATGGTTGTGATTACTCAAATTAATGTGATGGTCACATTGTAAGGTGTAAAACTTTTGAGTTGCTACATTGTACACCTGAAACCAATAACCACTATAAGATTGTATATCAATTTAAATTTTTAAAAAAATTACTTAAAATTAAAAAAATCAATTCCAAACATATGCCCTGCTAGTAGGACATCAGAAGATTTCTGTATTTATGTCACTTGGTGATTATTAGAAATTAGGACTATAGACTAATTTACCCTTTAGTACATTCTTAATTATGTGATTTTTTTTGTAGTATGAGACTGCTAGATACTGTTCTTAAGCCTACTAGGTGGTTTAAAAATTATTGTAGTTGTGGCAGGGTAGTGAGTCTTAATATCTCACTAAGAGATGTAAGATTTATATGACCTTTTGTTTCCCTGACAAACTTTATTTTCAATTTAGTGGAATATAAGATTAGCTTTTAGTTAATTTTTTTCTGGACACATTATTTTTAAATCTTATTTAACAGCATTAAAAGAATAGTGGTGTTTTTTCCTTCCCTTTGTACTCTATGGATTCTGTCTTAAGAGCTTTTAGTAGTCAGCTAGCATAGTATATAAGCCCCCGGGTTCCAACTGCTTGGGCACTATATTTAGTTCATTTGTTAGCAAATGACTTCATTTTATTTGAGGCCTGCATTATTCTGCATATCAGATTTAGTCCATGTGATACCTAGAGTCCTTTTCTTTCTTTGAAATTTTCTGGGTCAGAGTAAAAAAGAAAAAGACTTTATTTAATTTTTATACTTGATATTATCTGTTATAAAAAAATTTCAAGGGAGTAAAGAAAATTATTTTAAAAGCAATCTCAAGTCCTAAATATTTTATGATAATGGTTTCTGCTAGTATTAGGCCTTTGCACAAATATTAGGCTCTGTTGGCAATGAAAAAAGAAAAGCTATGAGTAATTGCTAAGGAAATTAATAGTTTCTAATTTGTTTTTATATTAAAATTTCAAGTAAATAATTTGCCTGAACTTTGGAAGCTATACAATTACTATGCTAAATTACAGGTTCTATGTTTAGAATTAGAAAAAAAAGTGAGGTTTTTATTTGTAAACAAAGTGTAGTGCTAAGAGTTTGGTGGATGACGTGTGATGTTGGTTGACAAAAACAATTTAAATTGGACTTTATGTCAGTTAGATCCAAGAGTTAGAAGAGTTAGTAAATATTAAGGTAGATTGGTGAAAATGTAGTATAGTCCTTAGTCAGATACTGTCTTAATATGTAGTATAATTTTGCATGAAAATAGCAGGTAACCATTTCTTTTTCAATTTTTTTGCAGTTTGTGTTGAAAAACATTACCAAATCTGGATTCATTTATGAATGAGTTTACTTATAAATCTGATTAGGCAATAAATAAAAGGCTTATCCTTGGTTTTTTACTCTTTGTTTTAAAAATATGTCGTATTTAAAAAATAAAAGCAGGAAGTGGAAACTTACCAAATTAAATATTTTTGAGCTAATCACAGTAGGAACACAGATACCCCAGGTTCCAAGGTAAATGATTTGTGTTTAAACACAGGTTCATGTGTTATTTTATTTCTTTGAACTGTACAACACAGAAATGTAGTAGGGATATCTTAAAATAGACAGGGGACAGTGGCCAGAAATTGTTGACTGCTATAGATGGTGAGGCTGTCTAGCGCTTGTGGTGATATAAGCCAGAAGTACATGCTAAGGGCGTTGATTTGCTCAAGGTCAGCATGTTCTAAATTCAGCTGTTTGAGTATGGTTTCTGTCAAGAACACATAAGGCTCTTGAATGCATAAAAGGTTTTAACTACAGAAGGTGCTGTATTTATGAGGTGTAGTGGCAACATTCAGGTCATGAATATCTTTTTCTTTTTTAAATATAAATTTTAGCCTGTGGTTCTGAGTCATTTCAGAACATAGAGACGAGAATAGGCTGTGCAGTAACCTGTATAGCACTTGGATTCTTTGCTCCTGTACAAAGTAATTTAGCATTAATTGTTGTTGAAGTAAAAAATGCTCTCTATATTGCCTGTAGTAGCTGACAGAAAGGCATGTAATTAATGGTAAACTATTAAGGCTTATCAGTTTTTGTTTAGGGCATTCCCACCCCCTCATGCCTTGTTAGATCCTTAATTTCCAAAGAGAATGTTCCTGTAATAAAATAAAGGTACATAGAATGGCCCCCCAAATAATAACTAATATTTTATACATGGTACTTAATAATACTAGAAGACCATGTATATATATATGCTGCATCATTTTACATTTATTTCCTTCATTTCTCATGTTTCATCCCTATGAGGTAGGTATGACCACTGGTGGAATTCCAATTTAATAAGTAGAAAACTGAGGCTTGTAAAAGTCAGACAGGTCCAAATTCACACTCACAATTTTTGTTGAGCCTTTTTTAGGTGCTTGCACTGTGCTAAGTGCTAGGGATACAGAGGTGATTGAAATACGGTTTCATCAGCCCTGACTGGTGTAGCTCAGTGGATTGAGTGCCGGTCTGTGAACTAAAGGGTTGCTGGTTCCATTCCCAGCCAGGGCACATGCCTGGGTTGCAGGTCACGTCGTCAGTGGGGCGCTCTCGGGAGGTAACCACACATTGATGTTTCTCTTCCTCTCTTTCTTCTTCCCTTCCCCTCTCTCTAAAAATGCATAAATAAAATCTTTTAAAAATAATGGATGAGGTGTGTGTGAAGTGCCACGGGAACCCAGAGCGGGGCTTTTAGCCTAATCTGAAAGAAGGCTTCTAGGGAGAGATTACCCCTAAATGAGCCTCTAGAGTTAGGGGAGTTAGGATTGACTAGTCGTAAAGGGTGTTCTCTCTCACTCATCCAGCCTTACCAAACAAAAGCTCAATATTGGGCTAAGTTTCTAGCACTTTCTTCTCTGTGTCTTAAATAGTTTTTGTTTGGGAATCTTGATTAGACAATTATAAGGTTATCAACTGTGTTCAGCTTTAGCAGATGTTGTAATAGAAGGTTGTGAAAGTCGTGGTTTTCAATGCCATACATTGTGGTCACAGACACAGATTACTACATATATCAGGCCTCCAAATAAAAATTTTGGCAGAGCTCTTAAAGTTTTTTTAAAAAACAGCTTTATTGAGATATAATTCACATACCATGGGTTTCTCATTTAACGTGTACAAGTCTGGCTTTTAGTATATTCACAGTTGTACTTCATCATCACAGTCAATATAAGAACATTTTCCTTACCCCTAAAAGAACCCTCTCCCCCTACTCCTTCACCCTTTAGCATCTTTCCCCACTCTCCGCATCCCCTCAGGCCTAGGCAGCCAAATATTCTGGGCATTGCATAGACATGTAATCATACAATATGTGGTCCCTTTTGACTGGCTTTTTTGCTTACGGTGTTGTCAGGTTTCATCCATGTTGTAGGATGTATCAGTACTTCATTTCTTGTTGCTGCCAAATATTATTCCCTTATATTGATGTACCACATTTTACATACCCACTTATCAGTTGATAGAGACCTTAAAATTGTGTCAGTGAAAAGATACATGTATAGGAGACTGCATTGTGGTCCATGACTAAGGCTTTTATTCAAAATATTTAGTGCATAGTCCTGGCTTCGTGCGCAATGGGTTGAGCACTGGACTGCAGACCAAAAGGTCGCCTGTTCATTTCCCGATCAGGTCACATGCCTGGGTTGTGAGCCACGTCCCCAGTTGGGGGCGTGCAAGAGGCAACTGATCAATGTTTCCCTCACACATTGATTTTTCCCTCTTTCTCCCTCCCTTCTCCTTTCTCTAAAAAATAAAAAATGAATAAAGTCTTAAAAAAGTATTTAGTGCATGTAAGTGTAAAGTATTATGCCGGGTGCTAGTTACACACTGAGGAGCAGTAATGTAGACCCTACCACTCTGGTGCTTACAGTCTAATGGGTAGACAACCAAAAAAGGAAAGCACTGTGATTGAAAAGAACAGGGGAGAGAATATCGGAATGGACTTACTTTTTTTTTTTAAAGATTTTATTTATTTATTTATTTTTAGACAGAAGGGAATGGAGGGCGGAAGAGAGGCGGAGAAACATCAATGTGTGGTTGCCTCTCATGTAGTCCCCACTGGGGACCTGGCCTGCAACCCGGGCATGTGCCCTGACTGGGAGTCGAACTGGCGACCCTTTGGTTCGCAGTCTGTGCTCAATCCACTGAGCTACACCAGCCAGGACTTAACTTTTTACTTTGAAATACTTTCAGATGTACAAAAAAAGTTGCAAAAACAGTGTGAATTCCTATATACCCTTCACTTAGATTCTCCAAATGTTTCAAATTTAAACATTTTACCAACCTAGTTTTGTCATCTATTCTTCCTCTATGTGAACACACATACATAACATACAATATTTGAGAGTAAGTTTCAGATGTGAAACCCCTTTACCTCTAATACTTCTGTGTGTCTTTCCTGAACAATAACATCATCAGTTAACATCAATTTAATGTTACTGATTTTTTAAAAAGATTGTATTTATTTTTACAGAGAGGGGAAGGGAGGGAGAAGAGGGAGAGAAACGTCATTGTTTGGCTGCCTCTTGCACGTCCCCAGCTGGGGACCTGGTCTGCAACCCAGGCGTGCGCCCTAATGGGGAATCAAACCAGCGACCTTCCTGTTTACAAGCTGGTGCTCAGTCCTCTGAGCCACACCAGCCAGAGCTAATGTTACTGTTTTGATGAACTGTTTGAACTATTCAAAATACTATTTAAGTTAGTGAAATTAAAATCAATTTAATAATAGTAGTCTATTTAAGACTTTATTCAGATTTTTCCGTTTGTCTCACTAATGACTTTTTTCTGGCCCTGCATTCAATCCAACATCACACATTGCATTATTTCCCATGCATGTCTCTTTAGTGCAGACACACTTTGAATCATTTGCCATGGATGTCTTTTTAATTCCTTAGTTCTTTCTTCGCCTTTAATGATACTGACACTTTTGGCCAGTTATTTTGTAAAATGTTCCTCAGTTTGGGTTTGTTTGGTATTTTAAGGTCATGTGTTTTTGGAATAACTTCACAGAAGTGATGTTGGGTTTTCACATATTGGGAGGTGTCTGATGTTAGTTTGTCCCGTTACTGGTAATGTTAACTTTGATCACTTGGTTGAGATGGTGACTGCCAGACTTTTCCACTGTAAGAGTTTATTTTTCTTTATAATTAATAAGTATATTGTGGAGAGATATTTAGAAACTCTTCACATGTATAGTTTCTCATCATATTTTCAGTGATCAATTTTAGTATCTATTCATGAACATAGCCTTAAACAATTATAAGTGTGGGGTTAGGAAATGATGATTTTCTAATTTCATTATTCCTTTATAAGGAAGAGCTTTCCTTCACTTTTATTTTTTGTTCATTTGTTAGTTTCTCTGTATGAACTAATAGATATTCAATGGGTTATAATCTGTTATTTGTCATTATTTTGCTGCATAACTGTCCTAAACTATCCAGCAAGAGCCTCTTTAAGCTTGCTGCTGTGTCCCTTTGACTTGAGGCCCTATCCTCCCTTCAGTGCTTGCTTTCTGGCACCATGTGATGTTCCAGGCTTAATTTGTACTGTTCCTGCCTCGTCCCTGGAATTGGCCATTTCTCTATGGAGCTGTGGCTCCTTTTATTGGAGAATGCTATTTAGGAAACAAGATCTGGATGCTAGTCCAGATGTGCTCATTAGTTAGTAGGGCATTATTGCTTTTATGCCCGTTGAATGAGAAAGTTAGAAAATGTGCGTGTTTGTGTGACTGTGTGTAGTTCTGTATCTATCTGTTTATATAGTAAAATCCTGAATTCGTACTGACTTGACCAGTTCTCACACATCAGCGTTCACTCTATCCTTTTTCCTTTATTTGTAGTCCCTTCTCTGACACTGAGAAATTTGGCTCTTATTATCCACAATATGTTACTTATTTGCTCAATTCTAGAACACATTTAAAGTAGTTTTGGAATTGCTAGCCAATACTACTGCTAATTTCCCAACTAGGGTACAACATTTATTTATAGCTCTTTTAGTCTTTTAGCCTTAGACTTGGAGTATGTGGTCAAAATACTGTGTATCAGAAATAGGTCCTCCCCCAAGTCTCCTCTGCTCCACCTTCTGTGTGATTATGTTACTAATCTGAAATATAATTAAGGTCATTTATTTGTAATTCATTTTGGGTCTCCCATGTACTTTTTTGTTTATTTATTTGGCTATATGAAATATTAACATGGGTCTAAAAATCAGATCTATTCCAAAAGGTTATCTCAGAAGTGTCATGCCATACCCTGCCCCCACCATCCATTCCATGTCATTCCTTCCAAACCCATTCTGGTAACCAGTAGTACTAGTTTCTCTTTCATTATTTGTGTGTGTTTTCGGTGAGGGGTACAAATGAGCAGATAAATGTCTATTTTTTCAACTCCCTTTCTTCCAGGAAAGATAACGTATAATAGACACCCATTTGTACTTCGCTGTTTTCCCTTTAGAGTGTTTCCTGGAAATAGCTTTATGCCATTCATAGAGGTAGTTCTCTTTTATTGCTGAATTGGACTTCATTGTGTGGGTTACCATTTTTTATTCAGCCATTTCCCTAATTGTTGGCACAGTGTTGTCAGTGTTTACAAACAATGGCGGAGAATGACTTATGTAATACTGGAGCCACCAGAAGAAGCTGGAAGGGGCCAGAAAAGATCCTCCCCTAGAACCTTGAGAAGAAGCATGGCCTTGCCACACCCCAACTTCAGACTTCTAGCCTGCACAGCTGTGAGAATAAATGTCTGTTGTTTAGGCCACCCCCTCACAAAAAAGGAATAGCTTTATGCACACGTAGTTTTACATTTTTGGAATTTTATTTTTAAGGTAAAATTCCAGAAGTGGAATTATTTAGTGAAAAGGTACGTGAATATGTAGTTTTGTTAAATATTGCCAAATTCCTTTCAGTAAGGACTCTTCCAATTTTCATTGGTACCTACAATATATGATAGTGCCTGTTTCTCTGTAGCCTTACCAACAGGATATGTAGTCATTTTTTAAACATTTTGCCAATTAATTGATATACCTACATAGTTTTAATTAGCATGTCTGTTGTTATGAATGAAGTTAAACATGTTATGTTTAAGGGTCATTTAAAACTTGTGTGTGTAGGGGGGAGCTGTGTGTGAATGATCTGTTTATGTCCTTTGCCCATTTTCCTATCAAGAGTTTGATCCTTTTGCCCTGGCTGGTGTGGCTCAGTTGGTCGGAGCATCCTCCTGGAACTGAAAGCTTGTGGGTTCCATACCTGGTCAGGGCACATAGCTAGGTTGCAGGTTTGTTTCCCGGTCTGGATGCGTATGATCCTTGGTCCAGATGCACATGGGAGGCAGCGAATCGATGCTTCTCTCTCATATCAATGCTTCTCTTCTTTTCTCTCTAAAAGCAATAGAAAAAAGAAGTCCTCTGGTGAGGATTAAAAAAAAAGAAGAGTTTGGTTCTCTGTCTCTCAATTTTTAAGGTTTTATAGGTAAGGAATATTAACCATATATATAGCAATTTTTTTCATTTTGTCAGTCATCTTTTTTTCAGTGGGTTTTTTTTTGCCTTGTAAATTTTTTCATGTGTGTGGTCAATTTTATCAGTCTTTATAGCCTCTGGACTTTAAGTCATAGTTCGAATCCTTTCCCCCATCCTGAGTTTAAAGAGGCATTCATTCTATAGCTGTTTCAGTCGCCCTGTTTTCTTCTAGTACTTAACTGAATTATATTTTCATCGTTTGGGTCTATAATCCATTTTGAGTTCATTCTTATAATAGGTGTGAGGTGTGGCTCTAATGTTCTTTTTCTAAATAGCTAATCCCTTGTAGGACCCTGCTTTGGATTGGGCACACAGAAAACAGCTATAAGGACATGATGTATTAAATATTAAACTAAGACCTGAAGGAAGCTTGTCATCCAGAGCAGGTGGGATGAGAGCCCTAGGCAAAGGGAAGAGCATGTGTGGAGGCTCTGAGATTGGAAAGAGCTTGGCAAAGTGAAAGCCTGCCAATGAGACTTCGGCCTAGTGCAGTGGGCAAAGTAGAGGTGTGACTCGAGGTTGGAAGGTAGCCACAGTATGGTTTGTTGGTATTGCTCTGCTGCTGTTTGGAGGATATGAGAACAAGAATGAAAGTAGGAGCACGAAAATCATTAGTAAGGAGGTGCTACAGTAATCCCAGAGAAGAGGCGTTGGCAGTGAAATGAAGCGGATGGATTTGAGATACATTTTGGTATTAATGCTGTTATTTTGTTTTTTACTAGAATTAAAAATGTTTTTCTCTGAAGAGGTAGGTACTTTGTTATGGATGAGGATATTTGTTGACTTAAATTGTGTGTGAATTTAGACAAACACCTGACTTCAACAGCCTACGTTTTCTTATTTCTCAAGTAGGAATATCATTATGATTCAGAGTATATCTATACCTATATATACTTTTATATATACAGAGTAGGGCAAAAGTAGGTTTACAGTTCATATGGACAGTAATACAATAATTAATAAATAATACAGTAATAAACTTGTGTACTCACAACTGTACACCTATTTTTGCCCCGCCTTGTATATATATTTAATGCTGTTAAAGCTGCGCATTAAAAAACAAACGGGAAAAACAAAGGAACCAGGAAAGCCCTCTTAGTTGTATTTAGAATGACTGAATTAGAGGAAGTCTTTTAAGGATTTTTTCAAAGCTAAATCATAACATTTTGTTTTTCAATTAAATTATTTTTGGCTGATTTGTTTCATATTCCCCCAAATCAGATGTTAGTTTGGTCCCATAGAAATGACCACTTTTTAAAAATCATGTATTAAGCTAACTAAATAAAAATAGGGTCACAGAAGATACTCTGTTTTGTGATTTGCTTTTGATTAACTGTATAGCTGTAGGCTTTTAAAAATATTTTCTAATGTAACCTCCTACCTATATATGCATTACTTTTAATAATATTGTAATATATTTATTTGCTTAGCCTCACCTTGAACTCTTCAGTAATCACAGGAGATGTACTTCCTGAAACTGGGTCCTGCTTATACCCATGGGTACCTAAGTTTGTGGGAAAGAAATAAACCCCCCCTTTTTTTTTTTAAGATTTTATTTTTATTTATTTTTAGAGAGAGAGGAAGGGAGGGAGAAGAAGAGGGAGAGAAACAGCAATGTATGGTTGCCTCTCACATGGCCCTCATGGGGACCTGGCCCGCAACCCAGGCATGTGCCCTGACTGGGAATCAAACCAGGACCACTTGGTTCCCAGCCCACGCTCAATCCACTGCGCTACACCAGCCAGGGCAATAAACACCTTTTTTAGTAAACAGGTATATTATGGAATCAGGTATTTTTCTAGGGCCATCAGTTTACTCTTCTCTAGTTTTTCCTTTATGTCTATATTGGTGGAAAAATTTGAGAATTACTTGAAATAGTGCCCTCCCTTTTTCCAGGCGTCTTTCATTGTTAAAAAATTTCCCCATTGGTAACCAGAAATCTAATGTATCCTTACCCCCATTCACATAATACAATACAGTTATTCTGCTAACTATAAGAAACTTGGTTAACAAGTGGATTAAGCGCATGTATTTTATCTGAGGAACATAAATATATGTTTAAAATTCTGAAGTATTAGAACTGAGTATAGTAGTATTTTGCTTAAAGCACTGTCCTTGGGCTCTGTGCCAGGGGGCTTTATTTTATTTTATTTATTTATTTTTTTTTTAAGATTTTATTTATTTACTTTTTAGAGAGAGGAGAAGGGAGGGAGAAAGAGAGGGAGAAACAGCAATGTATGGTTGCCTCTCACATGGCCCTCACTGGGGACCTGGCCTGCAACCCAGGCATGTGCCCTGACTGGGAATTGAACTGGGACCGTCTGGTTCCCAGCCCGCGCTCAATCCACTGAGCTACACCAGCCAGGGCCAGGGGGCTTTATTTTATTTTATTTTGTTTTAATTTTTTAAAAAAATATTTTATTTATTTATTTTTAGACAGAAGGGACGGGGGAGAGAGAGAGGGAGGGAGACGAACATCAATGTATGGTTGCCTCCTACCCAGCCCCTGCAACCCAGACATGTGCCCGACTGGGAATGGAAATTGAACCAGCGACACTTTGGCTCACAAGCCGGCACTCAATCCACTGAGCCACGCCAGCCGGAGCCAGGGAGCTATATTTTAGGCATGGTCTCTTATGTACCTGAGGAACTAAACTCCTTGTGAAGAGGGAGAGGAGAGAAAATACAACTACTTTGCCATGTACTAAATTCTGTCCATTTGAAAACAGCTTTGGAATTATTCTAAGTATTCGATCTTCTAAAGGTTATCTAAGACCCTTTCAGTTCTAAAATTCTACAATTTGTATATGCCAAGGCACTTGTAACTTCTAATTTCCTTCCCTCCCAATTTCTTTCTCATTTTGCTCCATCCTTATGAGATGAAATGAAAAATAATGTTTTCTACATAATTTCCCATATTTTAAAGAATTCATAGTTTATTCTCCCTATTAATTCCTCTAAGATAATTTCTTACTTAGTTCTTTTTATATAATGACAAACCAGTGCTTATGGTTCAATAAACGATTTCGGTAATAAGCAGCAATATGTATAATAGGATGGAACTTGGGTAGAACCAGAAGATTAGGAATTCTGAATTTTAATCCTAATTCTATTACCGAATGATTTAGTAATACACAGATAGGCAAAAAGAGATTTACAGTTGTGAGTATGTGAAACACAGAATTGACTCATATTCTTATATTATTATTTATTCTTTTTTTTCTTTTTTAAAAGCAATTTATTGGGGTGGCATTGGTTAATAAAATTATTCAGGTTTCAGGTGTACTAATATTTATTCTTGTATTGTGTATTTTTCCATACAAACAACTATAAACTCTCTTTTGCCCACCCCTGTATGTGACTTGTGAGGGGGCAACTTCACTTTGTATATTTGTACACTGACGTGTTACAGTTAGTATCATATGATCCTCTTGCCTTTTAGGTGTGATATTATGTTATAAGATAATAATATAGAAATGCTAAGTAATATTAGGCATAGGTCAAAAACATTTGTAAAAGATTGGTCAACAAGTGACTTAATTCTGTAGATTTTAGATGTGAAATATGTAAAGTAGGTAATGGCATATAAGCCAGGCTGATTTGTAATTTTATATCAGGTTTGAATGACTATATTCTAGAATTGCTTATAACTTAAATAGTTATTCATAGGTTAAAAGGAAGACATTTGTGATTTTTTTTTTACATTGAGTAAAAGCCAGTAATTTTAGAGTTATTAGTGTTTTTCTTTGTGCTATGTATAGCTTTGTCTTAAAGGTGCATATGGTATCATGAATGGATGGAATGCAATGATATCATGGATTAGATGTCAGTCCTGACCTCACACACTTTAGAATGTATGTGCCTATTTATTTCTGAGTCTTTAGCATTTTTCCGTGAATGGAATTCAGCACCCTGGATGTTATTAACAGAGTGTCTGCTGCCATGGAAAAGTGCCAGTTCAGTGGCCAGTGAATAATTTAGGCATCAGTAGGTGTGGTGAGATAGTATTACTTAGGAGAGAGAATCTAATATGTGCTCAACTTTGACATAAAAAGAACAGATGTTTCTTGTGTGAGAAAACATTGGATCACAAAAATTTTGAATATATGCAAAAACCAGTGTACTAAATGAAAAATTATGTGATTTAATGTTTTTAAAATTGTGATAGTAATCAATGCTCACTTTAAGAAAAATTCAGTGAAAGAGAAGTCCATGAAGCAAAACATGCATAATTTCTATTTTCTATTATGACTGAGTTTTTATGATTTGTAACTTTATTTTAACAGCCCTCTATGATGTACATTTCACTTTTTTTTTTTTTTTTAAGAGAGAGGGGAAGGGAGGGAGATAGAGAGGGAGAGAAACAGCAGTGTATGGTTGCTCCTCACATGGCCTTCACTGGGGACCTGGCCCGCAACCCGGGCATGTGCCCCAACTGGGAATCGAACGGGGACCCCTTGGTTCCCAGCCCGTGCTCAATCCACTGAGCTACACCAGCCAGGGCTCACTTTTCTTTTTTTAAAAATGTATTTTATTGATTGTGCTATTACAGTTGTCTCAATTTTTTCCTCTTTGTCCCCTTCTACCTGGTAATCCTCTTCCCTCTAGCAATCTGCCCCCTTAGTTCATGTCCATGGGTTGTGCATATCAGTTCTTTGGCTTCTCCATTTCCTATACTGTTCTTAACACCCTCTTGTCTGTTTTGTACCTGCCATTTATGCTTCATAATCCCTAAGCCTTTTCCCCCATTCTCCCTTTTCCCCCTCAGAGCTGATAACCCTCCAAATGATCTTCATATCTATGATTCTGTTCCTGTTCTGGTTGTTTGCTTAGTTCATTTTTTAGATTCAGTTGTTGATAGTTGTGCATTTGTTGCCATTTTAACGTTTATAGTTTTCATCATCTTTTTCTTAAAAGAAGTCCTTTTTTTTTTTTTTTTTTTAAAGATTTTATTTATTTTCAGAGAGAGGAGAAGGGAGGGAGAAAGAGCAATGTATGGTTGCCTCTCACGTGGCCCTCATTGGGGACCTGGCCCGCAACCCAGGCATGTGCCCCGACTGGGAATCGAACCGGGACCCTGTGGTTCCCAGCCCGCGCTCAATCCACTGAGCTACACCAGCCGGGAAAAGAAGTCCTTTTATTATTTCATGTAATAATGGCTTGGCAATGATGAACTCCCTTAGCTTTACCTTGTCTGGGAGGCACTTTATCTGCCCTTCCGTTCTAGATGATAGCTTTGCTGGATAGAGTAATCTAGGTTGTAGGCCTTTGCTTTTCATCACTTTGAATACTTCATGCCAGTCCCTTACCTTTAGTTTCTTATGAGAAATCAGCTGATAGTCTTATGGGAACTCCTTTGTAGGTAACTGTGTGGGGGAGGGTTCAGAGAGGGGACAGTGCCGCTGCATAGCTTCTGGAGGTTTACCTGGCATTTGCCCCATTTCCAGTCACTTCACCCACTCCCTGTGTGTGACTGGCACCCTTGCCGCTGTTATCCTGGTGCTGAATCCTAGAGTGGGTGGGTTTATATATGTTCTAAGTCCATGCAGGCCCTTTAAGCCTAGTCTTCTGAAAATCTGGCAGTTTCTTCCACCACCCCAACCCCTACTGGTTTTTATAGCCAGAAGTTATGGGGATTTATCGTCCCAGCACTGGAACCCTGGGCTGTGTGGTCTGGCCTGGGGCTGGGATCCCCAGCTCCCAAGGTGTCCCTCCTGATTTTTATCCACCACATATGAGTGTGGGACTGCCTTTTCCACCCACTGCTGTGTCTCTGACCCTCCTACTTGTGGGATGAACGTGGCTGCTTTAAATCCGTGGTGCTTGGGTTTCATACAGTTCTATTTTCTGACAGTTCTGGGTGTTATTTGTTTTGAGGTTTAGTTGTAATTCTCTCTGTGGTTGTGCAAGGAGGCGAAATGTGTCTTGACCGTAAGTGTGCTATGAGGACTTGTAAGAAAACAACAGTCAGACCTCTGGGTGGTATGGATCCCATGAAAGGACCAGGGAGCTGTGGAATAGCAAGTATTGGAAACTGTCTTGGAGGCAGTTAAGTCTTATAAGAAAATCACTTTTCTGAATCAAATCTTGGTTCTGTACTCCTGTTGTGATATCTTTCCTACATGAAGTCAAGAACCCACACACTACAGGCTGGCCCGAGACAGACTTGCTCTGGGCCAGGCCCCATCCAGTAGCATTCCCACCCAAATCCCTAGGCTGGAGCGGTTCTGCCCCTGCAGCACAGGGACTGGTCCCTTGGAGGCCGGCAGTGCCAGTAGCTTTCAGGGGCTCTGAGCCCCTGTATCTCCTAGAACAGCTTAGCTCCCATCCTCGATGCAAGCCCTTCCCGGGATTACCTCCCTCCTTTTCCTCGGGAACCCCGTGCCCTTCATTTGTTTTCTGATAGTGCCACAGAGAACCTTCTTCTGTGTTTTGGACACACATAGTTACATTTTCATAACACATCCAGGAGATTTGTTGGGTCAAAGGATATGTGCATTTTGCTGATGGGTGCTGCCAAGTTTCCTTTCAAAAATGTCCTCTTCCAATTTATCATTTCACCAGTAGTTGAAAATGCCCTTTTTCTCACGTGGGACCATCACAAGGGTATTTCTAGTCTTTCAAATTGCTGGCTTTTATTGGGCAGAAAACAAAACCAAGTTTTAATTTTTTCACCACTCTATACTACATTTAAAAATGTTATTGAATTATTGGGGTGACATTGGTAAATAAAATTATATAGTCTTCAAGTGTACAATTCTATGATACATCGTCTGTATATTATATTGTGTTCACCACCCAAAGTCAGTTCTTCTTCCTTCACTACTTATTCTCCCTTTCCCCTCTTCCACCTTCCCCTACGCCTCTGCACTACATTTTTAAAAAAAGTTTTAAGTCTGCCTTCTGTGTCATAGGCAATATTGGTAGGTGGCTTTTTGGTATGGGAAATGAGAATGTAAAAATGAGCAGAGTTAATAAAATAGTAACACTCAGACTGCTTAGTACTAGCCACTGTGCTAGAAACATTTCGTAATTACCCTTTACCCATGATAAATAATAACATTATCTTTATTTTACAAATAGGGAATTGAGATCTGTGAGCAACTTTGCCCGGTGGTGCACAGCTAATAGACTGAAGAGCTATGGTTTGAGCTCAGTCTGCCTCCCCACTTTACCATGCTCCTTCTTCAGAGTTTCCCCTCACCTTTCTGAAACTCTTCTCCCAAATGACACTGATGTCGTATTTGTTAATCACCAAATATGATGGGTTTGTTTTTAAAGTCCACATGTGGCTGGGCCTCTGTCATGCAGCTGTGTTAGTGCTTCATTTTATTGAAACTTTTTTCTTTGTCTAGCTTCCTAAACACTTTACCCTCAGATTCTTCTCTTTCTTCTCTGACAAACTCATTGTTCTTTTACTCACCTGTGAAATGAATACACTCTGGGGTTCAGTCCTGGGGCCTTTTTGCATTTAATATTGTTCCCTGTTGGATCTCTTAGTCTCCCCCATAACCTCAGTTTGTTTGTTTGTTTGTTTAATACAGTAAACTTTCAAAAACATTTCTGTATTGCTGATCTCCCTTTAAACACACACTTTCTGTTTTCAGTTATTTCCTTGGACAGTCTCTGAGTGTTACCAACTCATATTTAAATGATTCATCTTTCTCCCAAAGTCTTCTCATTCACCCCAATTACACATCAAGATTGGAAAAGGAACCATTGACTTGGTTTGGTTGCTCGGTTAGATGGAGCATTCTCCCAATACGCCAAAGTCGTGGGTTCCATTCCCAGTCAGGGCACATACAGGAATCAGTCCGTGGTCCTGTCTGTGAGGCTCAGTTGGTTGGGTGTCATCCTGTACACCAGAAAGGTGGCAGGTTCCATCCCCAGTCAGGGTACATATGGGAAGCAACCAGTCGATGTTTCTCTCTCACATAAATGTTTCTCTCCCTTCCCCTCCCCCGCTTCTTCACTCTATAAAAATCAATAAACATATCCTAGGGTGAGGGTTAAAGAAGAAAAAGATTCAACCAGTGAATGCATAAATAAGTGGGACATCAAATTGATTTCTCCCCCTCCCTTTCTCTTTCTAAAATCAATAAATAAAAATTAAATATTATTAAAAAAATGTCCCCACTTATTCAGTGATGGACACTTTGAGTTCTTTGGCTTGACTGTTTTTCTGCTATATATCTAATCATTATGTGACCAAATCCTATGGATTTTTACCTCTGAAATCATCTTCACATGTAAATTTTACCGTACTTTTACCACTGCCCTATTCTGGACTTTGTATTAGATTAAGAATTCATTTTTTAACCTGTAGTCTCTCCCTCTTCCTATTTCTCCTGCATTGTTAGAGATACACTACAAGTTGGTTTAAGAGATCACAGTGTGTTCATACATACATACTGAAGATTTTTACTACTTTGCTCTCTCTTACCCGTTCAGTTCCTAATAAGAATGTACTTCACAGCAAATGTTACAAATTAATGACTTCTTGGAAACCCAGTTGCAGTAGCATCAAGATTATAGCATGCTTTGGGCCTGCTATAGCTGGCAGAGTTAATCAAACAAGGGATTAAAATAGTTGAAAAATGTGCAAGTAAAGTGTTTTGCTTAGGAAGCATTTGGTAACTAAAATAGGTTTTATAGTCCATCCCCTGCTCACAGGAGCCCTGTACTCTGTTCTTGGGTCAGGAGTGCCTGGGGTCTCCCCCCCTCTTTGGTAAGGAGCTCCTTGTGCTGCAGCACAATGTTTCCTGGTGCTGTAAATGTGGTGTTTCGGTTTTTTTGCTTTCACTCAAGGCTAAATTAATCATCCACAGTTCTTTGTAAGTGATAAAATATAATTGTGATGAATATATAAATATTAAAAATTAAATATAGTGACTATAACTGTCACCTGAAAATAGGATCATTTTCAAACAAAATACTTCTGGAAGTATTTAGAAGGAATAAACTCACTGAGAGAATTTATATTTGAGGTAATACAGTGGTGGAACTATGTAACATGACAGATGAGTCTGAATCTTTTAAAAATTTTGCTTGCTCTGATTTGTTCTTCATTAAAATATAACTCCTTCAGAGAGAATGTCATTGAATTAATAACAGGATTCTAAACACTTTTGTATTTTGGATATGATAGGGTTTTGGGGGGGATTTATATGGGCATTAATTACAAAGTATTTTCAAAGAGGGATAGAATTTAAGTATAAAAACAAACGAAACAATATACTTAATGTCTGTTGGTGCTGAATAATGCCAAGTAACAGATTATGTTTCTGTATTTATTTACAGGTTCATAAGTCTAGTTCTGCCACTTACTGTGCTCCTAGAGCAAGTTGTTCAACCTTCCAGTCTGCTCAGCTGTAAAATAATGACCGTAGTAGCTACCTCCGTGGTTCTGGTGACGGTTGACCTCCATAATGCATGTAGAGCACTTAAAACAGTCTTGGGATGTTGTATACACTTTATAAGTAGAAACTATGTAAAAAATGAGTGGGGCTCTGGCTGGTGTGATTGGAACGTCATCCCGTGACTGAAAGTATTAGATGGTCTCAGTGTGCAGATTCCAAATTTACAACTTGATAAATTACAATATGAATTAACTGATAACCACTTCCCAAGTTAAGTTTATCAACTAATTGGGTGTTTTAATTTGTGCCATTTTTTTGCCTAATTTTCTCTTCTCTTTGCTGTCTTACTGTTCATTTATGGGTTTTAAATTGTATATTTCAACATGAAACCTTTTGGAGCAATATTTTCCATTCTCTGGCCAGCTTTTGTACTCTCTTAAAAGCTAATTCAGGTGATTAAGTGGGCTAATTTGATACATGGTCTTATTTTAGTGTTTACTACTTAATATTTTATTTTTAAAAAATTTCCTTTATGATTAACACTATTTGTGTCCTATTAATAAATCTTCACCTACTTTAATGCTACCGTTTTTCTGTGTTTTCTTTGTTTTATGTTTTCTTACTGTTTTAGTTTTTATGTTTAGACCTCCCATCCATTTGGCATTGATTTTTATGTGTGGTATGAGGTGGGGATTAAGGCATATTTTCCCCCATGTCGATATCCTTTAACTGAGCACCACACATTTATTATTTCACTGCATGGCAGTAACAACTTTGTCAGCCCAGGGGAGCTCGCAAGTGCAGGTCTGTATTCGGACTCTTTGCTAGTCATTGCTTTGTCTCTTCTTGCACCAGAATCACTGTGCCATTTCCATAATTGATAGTGTAAGTCCCTCTACTTGTTCTTCAAAGAATTGCTTCTGGTCCTTTGCACTTCCAGAAAAATAAACTTATTTTTGAGGTATGTTGTCCCTTAGGTATGCTCTGAGAGTTATTTTCTTTCAACACTTTAAAGATGTTTTCCTGTTATATTCTGGCTTCCATTATATGTAGAGCAAATTGGCTTCTTTGATATTAAAGTGTCCTTTTTCTCCTCTCTGATTGCACTTAAGTTTTTTTCTTTGTGTTTGGTTTAAGCAGTGGACTCTGTGTCTAGGTGTTTGTGTGCGTGTGTGTATGTGTGTGTGTGTGAGAGAGAGAGAGTGAGAGAGAGAAATGTGCTTGGCCTATCTTTAAATTTCACTCCCTTCAATACTTTACTGTGAAATTTTTCAAACTTAAAACTAACTTTAAAGGATTGTACAGTGAACACGTATATACCTACTACCTGGATTTTACAATTAGCATTTTGTTACATTCGCTTTGTCACCTCTCTATCCATTTATCATTTCATTTTTATTTTATGAGGCAATTCAGGGTGAGTTGTAGGTATCAGGACAGTACACCATGAAACACTTAAGCATGTCTTTCATTAAATAGCTCAGTATTTATTGTTTGGGTTTTTTTGGAATTAAATTTTATATACAGTGAAGTGCAGGCTCAGTGAGTTTTGTTTTTTAATTTTTAAAAAGATTTTATGTATTTATTTCTAGAGAGAAGGGAAGGGAGGGTGAAAGAGAGGGAGAGAAATACCCATGCGAGAAAGAAACATCGGTATCGATCAGTTGCCTCTTGTTTGACTGGAGACCAAACCTCAACCCAGGCACGTGCCTTGACCAGCAGTTGAACCAGTGACCCTTCAGCACCCAACCAACTGAGCCACCTGGTCAGGTTGCAAGTTCAGTGAGTTTTGACAAATGCCATAAAGCTCTGTAACCCCAAGTTACAGCATTACCATCACCCTAGAAAGTTCCATGTCCTTTCCCATACAGGACTAGTCTGTCCCTCTTACCCCTTCCATATGTAACTGCTGATCTGGGTTTTTCACCACAAAGTAATTTTTTCTGTTCCAGAATTTCATGTAAATGGAATGATACGGAATGTACTCTTTTATCTAAGGTTTATTTCTCTCAGCATAATACTTTTGTGATTTACTGATATTTTGTTTGTATTAATAGATCATATTTTAAAGCTTAAAGTAATTTTTCTGGCACAGGAAGATTTCTAGGCTCACTTTATACTTTCCCTGCCTCAGTTGCAAAATCAGCCAGAAATGGTTTGCTCCCAGGATTGCTTAGTGGGGGAATAATATCTAGAAATCAAGAATTTGTTTTAAAAAGTAGATTGCAGTTTTATGGAGAAATTTTTTATCATTTCATCTACTTTCTTGAACATTGGTCATTGCTACATGCAAGGAACTCCGGACGCTAATATCTTTCTCCAGAGACCATTCTTTTTTATTCTGGAAGCCAGGTGGAGTAGGTAGATCATGTTATCCCAAGTGGGGCTGGTCTATTTCAGTCTGCCCTTGTTCCTAGGGTGGAGGCCTTTGTGGTTTCCGTTGAAAAGCCTGGATGGAGTGAGGATCTGCCAAGGCCCCTCTTCCTTGGCAGGTTCTGAATTCCAGTTTTTGTTTTTCCAGCCCAGTGGGACAGCTGCCATTGCTTTCTGTTTAGACTCTGTGCCTCACTGTCAGTCGGTGACTACCTCTAGGAAATGTCAGGCTCACTAAGTTTTCTCTTTCCTCTGGGATTTTATTTCCTTAAATTCTAGCTGTCTGTCTGGTTTGCTCTCTGATCACTTCATACAGCTTTTTGTTTTTTAAAGACTTTATTTCTTAGAGTTTTTTTAGGTTCACAGCAAAATTGAGCAGAAACCACAGAGTTCCCATGTCCTCTCTCCTTCTACACACATACAGCCTGTCCCACTGTTGACATCCTCACCACAGGGGTAAAGTTGTTATAAGTGATGAGCCTGCATTGACTTCATCATTATCACCTATAGGCTGTAACACAACTATTTTTGTGTGTGTGTTATCCGGCTTTTATAGTTGTTCTCCCTGGGGCTGTTAATCTGATAACCAGGTTACCTTCTTTTTCCTTCTATGAGGCAGATTCTAATTCAATGTATTTGAAACTTTTTCAGTGATGCCTGGCAATTCTTTAGAATGGTTATTTGTTGGTATTAATGGTTCTGATAGGAAATTATTCAGGGTTAAGTATATGGGAGAAAATGTACATGTGGGCATTTCACATGTTTATATTCCTTTAAAATCCATTGGTCTAGGTCTGGAAGTTGCTTAATGTGGTTGCGCGTTTTGTAGGTGATGAAATACCTGAGAATTTCGTTTTAAATGTGTATTAAAATGGAATGTATGTTGAAGAGCATTGTATCTAATTGAATATTTTGTGTCTATTGAGCACATCTGAAAGGAGCGACTGGTTGTAAAATACTCTGCCATGGGCTGTATGAATTATAAAACCAGGTGAGAGGCAGCTTGTGTTCTTAAGGACCTTAATGTTCTTAATGGAGAAGATAAAACATGTACATAAATATTAGCAGGACTGTTTGTAGAAGGCACATTTTATTGCTTAAGGTTTATAGGCTATACTCAAGTTTTTGTTTTGACACCACCACTTCATGGCTCTGTGACTTTGGGGAAATCTCTCAAGCACTCAATTTCAGATTCTTTGAGGAGAAAGGGAGAGTAATTATTGCCACAATAATCTAGACCCACAAGTATATCCCTCATTTGCAACTGAATGAGCTGAGGTGGCAATGACGTTGATAAGTGCCTGAGGCCTAGAGTTTGTAAGTAACTGCCAGTTGAGTTCTTTGTTACTCCACAGCTTGTCGTTATTGGACTGCACTGGCACAGAACAATTTATTTTGAGAAATATTAATAGATATTCCTTGAAAAATTGGTAGTAGTAATTTGTTTTCTAACATACACTAAAAAATTAAGTGTGAGAGAGCATCACTCCTGTGGTATTCTTGCTGAAAATAGATAACTTGAACTTTTCTTGTGAGGAAACGTCGAACAGAAATTGAGGAACATTCCACAAAATAAGTGGTCTGTATTTTAAAAATATGGTAGTATCTTCATTAAAACCACGAAAATGTTCGGTGGCTATTCCAGATAAAGGAAACTAAAGAAAGAGTCATGGGCCTGGGATTTATTTATCTGTAAAAGTTTTGTAATAAAGGATGGCAAAATTGGGACCATTGGAAATATCTGAATAATAGTATTATAGTAATATTAATATTCTGATTTTGACAAATACATTATAGCTATGTAAGAGACTCCTTGTTTTTAGGAAGTACACACTAGATGAAATATTTAGATAAAGGATACTGTTTCTGCAACTTAACTCTCAAATGATTCAGAAAAATTACATTTGTGTGTGTACATCAAAAAAGATAAACACAAATGTGGTAAAATATTAACATTTGGGGAATTTGGTTGAGAGTATGTAAAAATTCTTTGTACTGCACTGGCCGGTGTGGCTCAGTGTCTTGGAGTGTTGTCCCGAAGCCTAAGGGGTTGCGGGTTCAATCCCCGGTCTGGGCACAGATGGGAAGCAACCAATTGATGTTCCTATCTCTCCCTTCCTCTCTCTCTGAAAAGCAGTGAAAAAAAGGTCCTCGGGTGAGGATAAAGATAAACAAAAATTCTTTGTACTAATTTTGCAGTTTTTCTGTAAGTCCAAAGGTATGTCAATATAAGACATTATAAGGAAGAATAAACATGAGAAAAGTAGTAATATATTTGCCTAGCTGTTAAGAGATTATTTGCCATTAAGAAATTGTATGCTCCAGCATACCGCCAGGTTCTGTTAAAGATCACTTGATGAGTCAGTGCTTAATCTTCTGCCTGCTTGTTAATGCATAGGTATGTGGTCGTGTGATTAAATAATGCGTTTGCAGGACTTCATGAAATAAAAATGACCTATCTCCACAGTGTCAAGGAGCTTTGGCTCGCATTCAGACTCTAAGCCCCGCTGCTCACGCCTGACAGGCCTTGAAAGGTTACTGCTCTGCTTCACTTTCCTCATCTCTGAAATGAGATAATACAGTTCCTACCTCAGAGGGTTTTGTTACGTTAATGAAATAATGAACGGAATATGACTTCTAAGAAGAGCTTAATAAACTTTTTTATTTTAATAATTATTATAGGGTCACAAAATTGAATCATTTATTACAATAAAATAACTTTGTTGTTTGATTTTTTTTAAGTACACCTTATAGAGTCTGAGCTTCTGTTGGCATCTGCTGGTAATGCATTATAATTTTAAATATATTTCATAGTCAAAGAAGTTTAAGAAATTCTGGACTATTTTATACTTTCCTCCTAATCACCTGTAGAGTAGGGATAACAACATTTATCTTTGTTACCACATAGAGTAAAATATTCAAGAGAATGGTAAAGTACAAATTCAATACAAATATAAGATATTAATAATGTAGTTCATGTATGTTATGATCTGTGGCTTTTCTATATCTAATAGTAGATAAACCAACATATAAAGAACAGACACCTTCAGCCTCAGTTACTGAAATGATTCTCCTTTATTTTCCACAGATACTTCTTATATTCCCCTACCAATCCAACTCTTGGTTTCTCTCTTAATATATGTTAATATTTTCTTACAGTTTTCTCTTTCATATCATGAAAATTTTGAGTGATCTTTTAACTGCTTTCAGTATATAAAACATGAAATAAGTAGTGCTGTCTACAAATGAAATACATTTCTCACCCCTACCATTACAAAATATTAGCCACTTATTAATCAGATATGCAGGTTATTGATGTATCCATCTTTTAGGGCATAGCATTCTGAGCATTTGGATATTGGTAATGCATATTAATTAAATCTTTGCTACCTCTTACCCTCCACCTCTCAGATTTAACATTTAATAAGTTCTGAAAATGTTGTTACTGCTGTCCTTTGTACTTGGTGCTTTGATCTGGATCATTGTCCCACATACTCAAAAGATTAAGTGGCCTTGCCATAAGGATATTTTTAATTGGGATATTTTTAGCCTCTGACTCAAGCTACATTTGAATGAGTGTCTATTCTAAGAGCTTGTACTTTGATTACATTTCAACATGTTATTGAGTAGTTGCATTGCAATTACAATCATAAAGATGCAATCTGTGTGAATATCCACTGCTTTGTAGTGATGTTATTGCCTAAAGCAATACACTTCTTATCACATTAAAAACATTCATAACTTTAAAAAGAAAAGCATTTCTAGAAATAGTTGGTTGTCTTTTTTGAAATCTGTGAAATCAATTTGCCTTTCTAAGAGTGTTGAAGTTTTGTTTGTTGTTTTTAAAAAGCACCATTCTGCAGGGTATTGAAGAGAGTGATGATTAAGCTAGAAGTAAACTTGTTAGTATATTTGATTTATTTTTTTAAATTATATTTTATTGATTATGCTATTACAGTTGTCTCGATTTTTCCACCTCTGCCCTCTTCCACCCAGCACCACCCACTCCCTCAGGCAGTCCCTCCACCATTGTGCATGTTTGTGGGTTATGCTATTAACTTCTTTGTCTACTCCATTTCCCATACTGTGCTTAACATCCCCACGGCTATTCTGTAACTACCTATTTGTACTTCCTAATCCCCTCACCTCTTCACCCATTCCCCCACACCTCCCTCCCATCTGGCAACCATCAAAATACTCTCTGTATCCATGCTTCTCAGTTCTTGTTCACTTGGTTTGTTCTTTTAGATTCAGTCGTTGATAGATATGTATTTATTGCCACGTTATTATTCATAGTTTTCATCTTTTTCTTAAATAAGCCCTTTTAACATGTAATAATGGTTCAGTGATGATGAACTCCTTTAGTTTTTTCTTGTCTGGGAAGCTCCTTATCTGCCCTTCGATTCTAAATGATAGCTTTGCTGGGTAGAGCAGTCTTGGCTGTAGGTTACTGTTTTTCATGACTTTGAATATTTCTTGACTATCCCTGCTAACCTGCAACATTTCCTTTGAGAAATCAGCTGATAGTCTTATGGGACTGTCCCTGTAGTAACTAACTTCTTTTCTCTTGCTGCTTTTAAGATTCTCTCTTTATCTTTAACCTTTGGCATTTTAATTATGATGTGTCTTAGAGGGGGCCTCTTTGCATCCATCTTGTTTGAGACTCTGTGCTTCCTGGACTTCCATGTCTATTTACTTCACCAAATTAGGAAAGTTTTCTTTTATTATTTTTTCAAATAGATTTCCAATTTCTTGCTTTCTCTTCTCCTGGCACCCCTATGATGTGAATGTTAGACTTCTTGAAGTTGTCCCAGAGGCTGCTTATACTACCCTCATTTTTTTGGATCCTTTTCTCTTCTTGTTCTTATTGGTTATTTTTTCTTCCTTATGTTCCAAATCTTTGATTTGATTCTTGGCCTCATCCAGTCTTTTCTTGTTTCCCTGTAAATTGTTCTTTATTTCAATTAGTGTATCCTTTGTTTCTGACTGGATCTTTTGTATGCTGTCAAGGTCCTCACTAAGTTCCTTGAACATCCTTTTAACCAGTGTTTTGAACTCTGCATCTCATGAATTGCTTATCTCTATTTCATTTAGTTCTTTTTCTGGCCTTTTGATCTGTTCTTTCATTTGGGGCATTTTTCTTTGACTCCCTGTTTTGGAGAACTCCCTGTGTTTGTTTCCATGTATTTGATAGAGCTGCTTTAACTCTGTGTCTTAGAAGTGTGGCCTAATGTAGTAGGTGTCCTGTAGAGTCCAGTGTCACAGCCTCCCCTATCACCCAAGCCGGGTACTCGAGGTGCACCCTTTGTGTGGACTGAGTACACCTTCCTTTTGTAGTTAAGCCTTGGTTGGTGTTGACAGATCAATGGGAGGGATTTATCCAGGCCAGTTACCTGCAAGGATTGGCCATGATCTTTAACCACCACCCTCTACCCTCCACGGAGGATTGTCTGTGCAGGGGCAGGGTGGTAGTGCTCTGACATGGTCTGTAGCTGTCCACTGGGTGTGCTGGCCCTGTGATTTTCTGGGTGGTGCAGGCCAAGGTCAATCCCCATCTGTGTTTTGCCTGGGGCCATCCTGCCTGACCTGTAAAGCAATCTGAGATGGCTGCTACCTGTGCTGGGCTTAAAGCTTCCAAAAGAAAGCTAAGCTGTGAATCTAGGCTAGCTACTGCTAGTGCTGGGCCTGGGGCTCACTGGGGCCAGCTGTTGGTTGTTTGATAGGAATTAGGAAGTTGTGATGCCCACGACAAGACCAGCTATCCATATGGAAAAGTAGCTTGGGTGGCCTGGTAAGTTGGGTGGGGCGGAGTCTCTCAGGATCTACAAGGTGGGTCAAACAGTGTTAGCCAGGTTGATGGAGTCTCAGATATGGCACCAGCTTGCTGGCTATTTGGGGGGAGGGCTTAGAAAAGGGACAATGGCCTCTGCTTGCTCTGATGCCAGACACTTTAGCATCTCCCACTGTGCCACTCATGCCCTTCAAGCTGCCACCCTGGTGCTGGAGATCAGAGGGAGTGAGTCTGAGCAGGTGAGTCTGTGTGTGGGTTCTTTAAGAGGAGCTGCTTGGGCCTCTGGAAGTTTCTTCCATGGACTCAATCCATGCTGGTTTTTGTAGCCAGAAGTTGGGAGGACTTACAGTTCTGGCACTGGAATAGTGGGCTGGGGTCCTGGTGTGGGGCTGGGACTCCTTGCTCCCAAGATATCTCTCCTGAATTTTTATCTACCACACATGGGTGTGGGATCAGCCTGTTCCATGACTGTACCCTTTCTGCCAGCCTGGACAGATGTGGTTTCTTTAATTCTGTAGTTTCAGACTTCCATTCAACTCGATTTCTGATGGTTCTGAGTGATAGTTGTTCTATATTTTAGTTTTAATTTTGATGCAGTTGTGTTAAGAGGCAAGCCATGCTGACATCTTACTGGAAGTCTAGTTAGTATATTTTAACTGTCATTCTTCTGTTGAAGTTGTCAAAATGTTCTTTAATAATATACATTTTAGTTGCATTATCATTTGGAAGGATTCTTGGAAGTCCTTCAGTGTAAGTTGCCCTGTTCTGCTTAGAAGAGTCTTTTTCATGGTATCATCTACACACAGCAATGGAGCTTCTAAGAGGGGAGACCGCCATCATTCCTTCCCTCCTGAGGCAGTGCATTCCAATATCCAAAATTCTTACTGTAGCCCAGACTGATGATGTTGCTTAGTGGTTGTGTGTAGCCTCACAAAGAGAAGGGTCACTGGTTTGATTCCCAGTCAGGGCGCATGTCTAAGTTGTGAGTTTGGGTGGCTTGGGTGTGTACAAGAGGCAACCAATAGATGTTTCTCTCTCCCTCTTTCTCCCTTTCTTCCCCCCTCTCTAAAAATAAAATCTTAAAAAAAAATTCTTACTAGAAAAATCTTCCTTATAATGAAAGGAAATAAAGATAAGTTACCTAACCCTGGTTATTTAGTCTGATTTGATGACAATAATATTAGAAGAAAAGGTGAAATTTTTTAAAAATTTAGATGATTGACACTTTTTAAACAATAATCTTTTATTAAATAGTATGAGATATTTGTTTTACGAACAAATGTTGTGAAAGTGCATATTTTTCCCTCTTTTTTGTTAAGTTGATTACTCAGAGATAATTGCTCATAAAATTTGGGTGTGTATTTTTTCCAAGATTTGCTGTGCTTGTACACACACACGTTTACTGGTACCCACATTTTATAATCATTGTAGGTCTTTGCTGTCTTTTGCTAGTTATGGGGTTATGATTTGTTAGAATTTGTTGAGTGCATGACGTTGAGTTGGTATTTATGAGTAATCAGACCTCTGCACTCACTAGTGGATGGTCACATCCACTGTTGAGCTCATTTCCTAATTGTCCTGTGTAAATAGATCTTACATAGTCATCTTTAGGAGCACAGTAACTGCCAAGATAAGAGCCTTATTTTAACTTAGAGGTATCCAGCAGATGTCTGTGTATTTACTGTGAAAGATTATTGATGGTTAAGACGAGTAAATGCTTAAAGATGAGGAAAATTACTTAGTAAAATGTCACCTAGAGTTCTTTTAATCTAAGTATATTTATAATAATTTCACATTTCCTGGTTGGTCTTAAAACCAAAGTTGATGTGTTTAAAGAGTGAAAGAAGAACACAATAATAAGTATAGCATCCAAGTGGGAGAACTTTCAGTAAGATAAAAGTCTGATAGTTTTAGTAATTATAAGAATTATTTTAAGGTGTAATAGATGAGCATAAATTCAGAAGCTGTAAAAACTGGCTTTGTATCCAGCTGCACCTGGTACTTGCTTTGTGACCCTTAGACAAGTACTTGCCCTTGTATCTGTTTATTTATTTATTAAAAGAATTGTTATGAATATCAAATGGATTACTATTTATAAAGTATTTATTTTTTATAGAACAATTTGCATTTTATTTGGTATTTCTCAAATAACATTTCTTTTTCTTTTTAAGATTTTATTTTATTTTTAGAAAGAGGGGGAGGAAGAGAGAGAGAGGGAGAGAAACATCAATGTGTGGTTGCCTCTTGCACACCCCCAACTGGGGGCCTGGCCTGAAACTCAGGCATGTACCCTGACTGGGAATTGAACTGGCAACCCTTTGGTTTGCAGACCTGCACTGAATCCACTGAGCCACACCAGCCAGGGCTCAAATAACATTTCTGAAGTGGATCAGCATGGCTTACATTTCAAAGAATAGGAGATGAATTTTAGGGAAAAAACTGGCAAAAGTGTTCTTCCAAAAGGGAATTGCAGTAATCCAGATGAGAGATGATGGTGGCTTGGACTAGGGTGGTAGCAGTAAAGGTGGAACAAAGCGATCAAATTCTGAATCTGTTTTAAAGATAGAGTCACTGGGCTTTGTTGATAGATGTGGGAAGTCAGAGAAGAGTCGAATTTGATTCTTGCAAGTCATGGGCTGAGAAAGTAGAAGGATAGAGTTGGCATTTCTTGTGATGGGGAAGGCTAGGGAAGGAGTAGGTTAGGGGAATTGGGAATTAGGAGTTCTTTTTGAACATGATCAATTTGAGATATCTAATAGATACTCAAGAAGAGGTGTTGAGCAGGTAGTTGGGTACCTAAGTCTGGAGTTAAGGAGAGCAGTCTGAGTTGAAGATACACATAGGAGAATCTTATGAACGGAGGTGGTGTGTATTTAAAACTGTGAGTGGATAAGAAGATCACCTAAGGGAAGTGAATGTATAGAGAGATGATAGATTTCCAAAGACTGAGCCTGGGGGCACTCCAGAATTGAAAGGTAATGGAAATGAGATGGAGCTCGGAAGGAATTTGAGAGGGGAGGGGTAGTGAGGTAAAGAGGAAGAGAGTGGTGTATGGGAAGTTAGATGTAGTGTTTAAGCAGGAGAGAATAATCAGCTGTGTCAATGCTGCAAGTCAGATTGTCCATGTGGCAATGCAGTGGCTGATGGTGACCTCAGTGAGAGCTATTTTGGTGGAGTGATGGTGTGATGAAAGCCTGCTTTGAGTGAGTTCAGGTTAGAGGCAGAATTGGAGGTGTCTTTTCTAAACAGTGCTTTCAAAAAGGACAGGTGTAAAGGGAACAGGGAAAGGGGTTATGGCTGAAGGAGAATATATACACAAGAAAAGTTTTTTCATGGTGGCAGATGTGGGAGTGTTCTGTGTGTAGAAAGACACAGGTATTGATGAGAGAGTGGGAAGTTGGTGGTATACTTCATTAAGTGAACTTGGATGCCTTAGACAGAAACACTGGCAGGGGCAAGTGGGCTAGTACCTGCGGTGCTGAAAATGTAGAAATTTCTTTCAAATTCCATCTTTGGGTTTTTTTCCTCAGTAAAGTAGAATGCAGATAAAACAATCAAGAATGTGGATGGGGGAAGAAGTGGTGGCTTGAGAAGAGAGGTATGAATGAGGAAGGTGGGAACATGAATAAATTAGGGGAATGTATATATGCAGTACTGTTTTACGTTTTATACACATTCTCTTACTTAGTCCTTTAGATAACCTTTGTAGTATGTAAGGTATTAAAACCCCATTTTAAAAATGAAGATGGTAAGGCTCAGGTAAATACTTGGCAGTTAGAGAGAGAGCTAGGTATCTACTCTTGAGTGTTCCAATGTAGCTCTATTTAAATGGTGTTCCTTATTTGAAATCAGTGCTTCCTTAGCAGACTCCAAAATTTGCATAGATTCTCAATATTTTAGTACCAGTTTAGCATAAAGTCCTTATGAAATTTACCCAAAGGGAATTCCACCCCTGATCCATGCTCTTTTATTAATATATTGGATTGCCAGTATATGGGCCAAGGGTTCTTATTATTTTCTTTTAATGCCCTAGAGGATTGATAAAGGGTATACCTTCATAAGATCAACTCAGTCATAAAGTCTGCTTCATTGAACAAAGCAGAAAAATCAGTATTTCTTCAACACTAGTACCCTCTTTTCCTTTTTGGATATACTGTATATTCTATCAAAGGCATTTCTCTCTGTATTGGCTAGTTCTGTCAGAGGCAGTGTGTACGTGTTTTTGGTGTGTAGACTCTCTGCTCTGACTTTCTTCAGCACTGGAGTATATTCTTGCTCAGTAGGCTGGTGAGCTGACCTGGCCTCTCTTAATTTCTCATTTTTCATAATAACCCAGAAGTGGAAACAACCTAAATGTCCATTACCTGATGAGTGGATATTCATCCATTAACTCTAGTATATCCATACAGTGGAATACTACGCAGCAGTGCAAGTTAACGAAGTACTGATACATGCTGCAATGTGTTCGAACTTTGAAAACATGCCAACAGAAAGAAGCAAGTCACAAAGACCACAAACTGTATGATTCCCTTTGTATAAAGTATCTAGAATAGGCATCTCTAAGGAGACAGAAGGTAGACCTTGTCGTGCTAGGGATGGGGAAGTTTGTGACAAATGAGTGACTGCTAATGAATATAGGGTTTCTTTTTGGGATAATGAAAGTGTCCCAGAATTGTGGTGATGATTGCACAATTCTGTGAACATACTAAAAAGCATCAAGTTTTACCATTTAAATGGGTGAATTATATAGTATGTGGATTATATCTTAATAAAACTGTTACTTTAAAAAATACCTTCGGAATCTTTTTCTACCTCAGAGAAGACTATCCTGATTTTTGCATTGTTATTTTTATTGAGTTTACCATTTTCAAGTTTCTGCTGCATTTCTCTGGGTATCTTATTGTCAAAGGTAGAGAGAAGTATGCAGATACATATGGCTCATCAATAGAAGCCTAGATGGCTGCACCTTGCAGTCTTATTGAGTGACGTTACCTGAGAGAATCATCGGCTTTCTCATTTCAGAAAGTTTTTGATCAGTGTCTTAGACCTGACCAGACCTGTGGTGTTTGTCGCTGGAGTCACAAGAAGCTAAAGAATAGCAGCATTACATGTTGGCCTAACTGATAGATTCTCTATATGTAGAAGAACTAAGTTAGGAGCCAAATTATAATCACCATTTTCTTGATGTCCATAAAATCATCACATGCATCTCTCTCTATTATAAGAACATAATTGTTTCTAAAACGAGACATACTTAGTTCCTGAACTGAGATACTCCCTTTTCTAACAAGGCTGGGTTTCTTCTGTCAGTAGTTGAATTTTCAACTTAAAAAAGTAAATAAAAATGAAATGATACAAAAGAAAATAAAATGTTCCAACAATAGTCATCTTCTTTTCTGAATGACAGTACTTCACTGTGGTCTTATATGAAGCATCTACTGACGCCATTCTCTTTTGGTGTCCAGCAAAAGTCCCTTGCAAGCCATGCAGAGTTCAGTTGCCCACCTAAAAAAATGTTTTTTCAGCGTTCCCACTTATGTGTTGTATCAGTGTTTCAAGGTTTTGGAGAAAGAGAAAGGATTTTGTCTTAATGAATAAGGATAAATTTGATTAAAAGCACATGGCAAAAAGAAAGAAAGAAACATAGCATTTAAGGTAGAGATTGCCTTTGTTAGCATGTGACCTAAATTTTTGAGTTTGTTTGTGGTTTTGACACTTGCCTTCTAATTGTGATAGAGTAATAAACAACGGCTTTATTTACACTCTCCATTCAGTAAACATGTCTAATGTGTGCCTTGCCTATTCTGCAGAAGTACAAATGATGTTTATTCCCTGCTATATCCTTAGCACTGCCACATTGTTGGTGCTCAAAAGGGAGTTAAGGCAGATTAAAAATGAAGTGGAAGAACTTCCTTAGGCATAGAACAGAAGATTTATTTTAAGAGTGGTCCACATATCAGAATCCCTGCTATGATCCTCTTTACACAAACGTATATTTAGCTCAGGGGAGGAATTTGAAAGCCAATTGAGATGTAACTAAAAAAGTAAGATTTATTCCTTACTGACAGATGGATACAGCATTCTTTCATTATAGGCTTAATTTTAGAGTTTATTTGATTGTGAGACTGGCTGGCAGAACTCTGATGTCCCTGAGTTTCATGTATATCTGCAATTTTCAACCTTCTTCATCTCATGGCACACATAAACTTACTAAAATTCTGTGGTACACCAAAATATTATATTTTTTGCCTAGCTGACAAAAAATAGGTACAATTTTGATTAAGTCACACTGCATGGCTATTGTTGTTTTGGCTACTGTCAATTTTTTATTTGACAATCTAAGGGAAAAGAGGTCAGTGCCCTTGGCCAAATAGTCAGGTATTGCATGTTTTAAAAACTCTTACAGCACACCAGTCAAAAATTGCTGATATAAATTATAAGTATTTTAAGGTATTGTTTCGCAACCTTTTACATGTAGTAATACACACAGAAAATGATAATATTTTGTGGCATACGAGGGTAAACGGGAGAGAATTTGGACATATTTGGGACTTGATGAAGAAATTTACTGCATTTTCTTTATGATATGTATGTATTATAGAATAAGATACAAAAGGTTTTGGGAACATAGTTGTGGCAGCCATGGACTTGTGCCCCTCAGATTCCCCTTCAGGAAAACCTCTTTGAGGAACGTAGTTGACTGAGAGCTTCCAGCGGCTGCACCTTCAGGTATGTGTGTTGGGCAGAAACCACACTTGCTCTGGGCTGCTCCCAGCAAGTAACCAGCGTAGCAGGTGTACTAGAGCTGTGCTGAGCTTGCTTGATGGGGCACTTCTCATCGGTCCAGCCAGACTTTCTTCACTACAGTTGGAGGTTCTTTTTACCCAACTCATCTTCCGCAGGTTTCAGAACTGCTC
>PVJI01009165.1:0-66928 GCA_004026765.1 Micronycteris hirsuta
TCCCAAACCTGCAGGTAATCTGTCTTTAGTGTGCGTGTCACCTCATGTGCTTCACCTTCTAGGGATATCGTTTCTTTCTGCTGACAGTTCTTGCTGTTTTTCGGTATTTCTTACATTTAAAATATCTGAAATTTCATTCTTGTACTGGAGAATATCTATTTGGTCTTCATATTTTACTGGTTCTTTTTAATGTTTTCTGGCTTCTCCATTTTACTAGGTGTGCTTATTTATTTCAGATATGTGTTCCCAGAACACGTTAGGCCAAACCCACATAGTAGATTGTTTGGCCTTGTAAAACTTAACAGTACTGAGCAGGAGCTCTGAGCCATGCCCCATGCTGGCAGCCAGCTCCCAAAGAGAAACAGGAACTGAAGGCACCGAATTTACATGAAAAAAACACCAATAATTAAGATAGTTCTCCTCTCCATGGAATGTGTTTTACATCTGGATGTTTATTTACTTGGAAATATGAAAGGTGGTCAAATAAATGTTTGCCTCTTCCCCTAAAACTTGCTCAGTTGTTGGTATCTATAGAAAAAATAGAGATGTTTAGTAGGTACTCAGAAATGCTTGCCTGGATCGTAGAAGAGTCGGGGCTTGGAAAAATCCATTGGGGATTAATTTATAAGTCTACTATCATTTGGTAGTTAATCAAGTAATGACCATATTTGAGACGATCTAGAGATAACATAAGTCAAATACAAATTGTTGATAACATTAAAATAACAAATAAGGAAACATCAGAATAAAAGAAGTTAGTGAAAGAAAGAGGAAAATAACATTTAGGACACTCAAAATATTGTAGCATCTTAGAAACTGAGGGAGATTTCAAAAGGAGACATGGTCAGCAGTATTAAAGTGTTTATAAAAGACAGGATTTCGAGGATCCAAAAGACCTCGGTTTGATAATAGCAGGAATTACTGGAGAGACAGAGAAAGTGGCATTTTAAGAGAAAGAAGGAAAAATGCGTGCATCTGACCTTGAAAGGAAACAGGAAAAGGTGTGGAGGTGGGAGGGGAGCCCAGACATATAGTATAACTTTTGGAAAGGACTTCAAGAACCAGAAGGGTATAAGACCAGGTAAAAAGATGAAATTGTTTGGCAGAGAACTTGCAAAAATCATGCTAGTAGCTGTGTTTAATTTTGGTGTGGCAGGGAATGGGTCATCTGGTCAGTGTAGAGGCCCTCAGGAGGAGGGGACCTGGAGAAAGTCTTGGAACAGTTGTGGTGGAAAAGGGAAGAAACAATGGGCTGTACCTAGGTTTGGGGGTAATGATTGCTAGGGGGATGTCAGGATTTAAATGTTTCCCTAAGTAATTTAAAAGATGATCTAATCTACAAAAGTGCTGTTCTCACCAATTACTGTGTAAGTGTGTACCACAGTTTTTTCCCCTTTTCTTCTTCTTTTAACCAAATATTTACCTTTTAATAAAGAACAAAACAAAAGCCTTTATTTCTGAATTGCCACAGCCTTTGCCCCTAAAAATGTCTATGCTCTGAAGAATTATGTTAGCCTTTAGTAAAACATCTGTTTTTTATTAATCTCTGTTTATATAAGCCCCACTTCATTATTTTATAAACAGTAGCACAGATAACAAAATTATGGATGGTTATTTTTGTTGGAGAAGAGTGTTAAACAGTGCTCAACAAGAATAAAAAAATTTCGCTGTCAGAAAAAGTTTCAAAATCTCCCTTTTTGAGGAAAGACTGGTTAAACTTTTCATTTACTTGTGCAGAAAACATGTTTTCTCCCATTTTAAGTATAAATGATGGTAGTAGAAGGCTGCAAGGGTTTTCTAAGTATTTGGTAGTTCAGATTTGGTGGTGGCACAATGAAGAGAACACTTCTGTGCTGAAATCTAGGACACAAACTTTGATGGGATGGTGCTTCTATTTATTTGGTGATGTTTAAAGGAGATTTGACCTTGAGTGGTAAACATACAATGCAATATGCAGATGATGTATTATAGTACAATATGCAGAATCGTACACTTGAAACCTATATCACTTTATTAACTGTCACCCCAATACATTCAATAAAAATAATTTAAAACTAAAATTATAAAGTCTGAAAGGGATAAACTAGAGTTTCAAGATAAGAAGTAATTATGCACTTAGGATTTTCAACAGACACATTTGGTGTTGCTAAAAAAATTCAACTGAGTAAATTTTAAAGTTCAATTGGCTTTATTCAATGATTCATGAATCATGAAGCATGCAATATAGCAGAGAGAAAGGAGCTCTGAATTGCTGAATGAAATCAAAGACTTGTGCAGGCAGAAGAAATGGGAAAAAGCAAGTGATCCTAGACAAAATCAGATTGCTTATGGCAAGGTTGCTTTCTTTTAGGGGATGACAGAGGTCAAACAGGCAGATGACCTAATTAGCACTGATCAGATGATTCCTGATTAACTGGTTTAAAATTCTGTTTCTAGGAGAGCCAACACTTTAATTAAGTCTCAGTTTGGTGATGTGGGGTTTAGCATATGTGACTCCATTTTGGGTCTGTTGTTTTGATTTCAACAGGATTGTTAAACCTACTCCCATTGTTTCTACAAGAAAGGCTGTTCTTTAATATTGCCTGGTCATCAGCTGTATCCCTGTTCCTTTCAAGGGCTGGAATATTAACATATTCTGATCGTTGGGATGAGGAGAGGAATTAGCATGGCTCAGCTCTTGGCTCTCACTTTTTCCAAAGGCTTATCCATACCATAAGTTTTTACAGGTGAGACCATCATATAATCTGGCAGGTATTCTCTGACTGGGAGTAAATGAGCTTATCAATGTAATTTGGAGGTTCAAGATTAAAATGACTATTGTTGTTAAAGGTATAATATACATCCTCAACTTTGGCATTTTTTAAATAATAAAGGTGAAATTTTCCTATTGTCTACTGATAACGTTTGTCTCTTTCTTGATGAATCGAGGCTCAGGCTAGGGGCAGATTTGTAGTCAATGAAGATTGAGAAGGTCAGTTAATATCCTTCACCAGAAAATATCCTGATGATAAAGCCAGAACATACAGGCATCACATTGTCATTTCACAGTACTATGTACATACCTCTATTATATAATTTCTCTCGTTGTTAAAATGGTTAATTTATTTATGTATGATTTATCTCTATGCCCAGCTCCTAGTTCAGTGAGTAGCGTATAATAGGCACCTCAAATTATTTGTGGAATGAACAAATGAATAGAATTCAAAATGTCCTTAAGGAATTTCAATTCCAGTACCTTTCCTATACCTTTAATTTAAAAGTAACAAAATCTGAAGATTGATATCTGACTAAAAATTGTAGCCCTGAGAATTTGAGAGTTTGTCTAAAACATTTATTATATTATGAAGGAAAAAAAATCCCATATTTTAAGGTTAATTTGTTATTTTACAAGTATTAGGTATGAGTCTGAATTTTAAAAGGGTCCTTTTAATTAGATATAGTGGCCATGAAGTAACAGAGATAAAAAATCATGCTATTGATCCCAAAGGGAAAAAAAATGATGTGGAAATCAGAGACAGTATAATGTAGACCATAGTACAATTATTATTAGTATTATTATTTCTGCAAATAAATGCTATCACCGGATGTAATGAGATTTTTACAATTTAGTTTATACAAACTTTGATCTAAAGATTAACCATGGGAATTGTGGATAAAATAAAATTGAAAATATAACTACAAAATCCTGTAGTGACTTAAAGATACATTGATACAAAGCATGTGTCCTTGAGTGTGAAAGCACTTAATTTAAAACCTTCATGGAACTAGTTGGCATTCCAATGAGACCTGCACACGTCTCAGGGTCTACACAGGGTTTTGAGTGAACAGAACTTGCATTTTTACAAAGGAACCTGGATGTCACATAGTTAGGCTGAGAGAACTCAATTTGAAAATTATTAGAGTAATGAGGCTGAAAAAGATATTTTACATTATTCCAGCATGAAGTCATAAGTTTACATAAGTCACCTTGGGGTGAATATGTATGTTAGATAGTTTCTCAATTAGTTAGAATTACATTTCAGGGTACATAGTATACTAAAACATATGTTTTCCCAAAATCAATGTAGGGAATTAGGGACTTTTCATTAATATGACCAAGAGTTATTGAAGCCAGCAAATATCTTTGTAAATATATTTTTCAGTGCAAAAATGTACTGTTTAATGTAATCATTCACTATCACATGACTAGTATATGCTCTTGATAACTTCATGTAATTTTTAATAAGCCCAATGTTGAATAAGCAAATTAAAAAAACATTTATATGCCAACTTCATTACAATAAAGGCCTTTGTTTAAGTTTTGGCATCATTTTTGAGGGCTTGACTTATCTATATGATGACAAGGTGATCGAGTCTGCATGTGCAATTTATTACCTCTTCATATTATGCATATAATATTTTAATATGATAATAAAACACAAAATGGTTAAACTGTTCTTCTGAGTTTTTCCAAATAGATTTTTTTTCATCTTGAGGAGAATGTGGGAATATACTCAAACATCCTTATACAGAAGAATGTCAAACTATATTCTCATAGACAATTGGCATAGTGCTTATTTTTCCCCAGCCACTTCAAGCAGCTATTACAACTCATATTGTCAGATTCCAGTGAAAGACTGGGCATTTCAAAACCAATTTGAAATATTAATAATTTGGTGAAATACTTAATAAAATATAAAATTCATGATAAAACAAATGAAAAAGAGTGATACGGGCATTGAGAATTATGGCAGGCAGTCTGTACTTCCCTCCTACACTCATGGCAAATCCATGCTTTCATTTTTATGATATTACATGGTCATATTGGAAAAGGTAGGAGCATATTAATGAAATAGAATCTTTCAAGCCTCTTTGGGCAGCTGGATTTGAAGAGAGTTTGAAGGTTTTGAAGAAGTGCCATCTTCCAGCCCTGATCAGTATACTTTTGATCATTTATTGGTGGCAAGACAGACATTTCCATTGTACACTTCACTTCCTATAATGAAAGCTGTAATATTCCTTTATTTTTCTTATAAATTTAATAATTTTCTAGAAATTGACAGTTCAGTATTTTAAAAAATATTTCAGTTTCACAATTCCAAATTATTAACTAGTTTTCAAAGTTGTAATTATATAAACATAGTAGAAATCTGGCACCAGTGTATCTTTTAATAAATGTAGTTTCACAAAAATCAAATTTATTTCTTTACAGAATTATTTATGGTATTCATGTTAAATCATAGAAAAATAATTTTGTGTAAATATATAATCCCCATGATAAACAACATGTTTTCTGCTCTGACATAAGTTAAATAACAAATATATATAACTTGCTTGGAAGTGCTTTCCTTCTAGAAATCTATTCTTCCAAGTACAGAATTTTGTAAAAATTCATATTAAAATTTGTTAATATCTAGTTCCCTGTGGATGTTTTCTGCCATTATTAGAGGTGCAAGTCTTCTAGAACCCAGTGTCTTTGTCTGGGGCCTGAGAACAATCCTTTTGAAATGTGATCATCAAGAAAGGGCTCCAGTCTCCTATCCTAGTCTCTGGGAAGGTAGGAGCCTACTTTCTATGGGGACAATTATCAAACATTGACGTACCTGAACATTATATTCCAGTTGTTTTTCCATTATTTTACCTCATGTTTAAAGATCCTGCCACCTTTTATTTTAGAGACAAGTAATATGAACAACTCAGGCTTGAAGAAGTATTATGTCACTGATTCCCAAGACAGTGTAAAGCCTGAATTCAAAGGTAAAAATTGAAGTTTACTATTGTTCATATATTGGGAAATAATGGATATAATGTATTTATGGGTGATGTTTTATTTTAACATCGTAGCCAGTGGGAGGAGTTAAGTTTAATTGTGATAATATGGTCATTGAAAATAAAAAGTACTTCTGCATTGTTTTACTCGAGTGAGTATTATTTCTTTTTATCCTTTTATTCAAACTGACTCAATGCATTGCAAAATTTAGATGGGTAATCATCATAATACGAATTTGGAAGATGAAAGAAATAACCTATAGGAGTGGGGTGCTGGCGTGGGGAGGCTGGAGAGTAATGGGGAAAAGATTGGGACCACTATAATTGAACAACAATAAAAAATAAAAAATTAAAAGTAAAGACGGTTTATATATTCTTATATAATTTTTATAAATTTAGGTTATACATATATTTACCTGTGAGCACACAGATACATGTCAAATGCCCATGGCAGAATACTTTGTGTTGTAACTGTGAGAGAATCATTAGGATATTAAGCAGACATCAACAATAACACTGCACATAGTATAGGTTGTATGGTTGTATATGCCGATACATTACTAAGTGACAAAGGCAACTCATGTGTGCATATGTGTATGTGTCATGTGCACAAATGCATGAAGATGTCTGGGGCATACACAAGGAAATGTTCCCAGTATACTCCTAGTAAGTGGCTCTCAAAGTGCTATCTTCTACTGCAGTTTTTGATTGTTTAAATAAGTTTATCTATGTTGATCATACTCATTAAATGTAATGCAATTTTTTATAAAAAGCAAATGTTCTTGTCTATAAACTATTAAATGCAGAGATGATAATTTCAGGAACATGATATGTCACTGTGAAATTATAGCATATAGTGATATAGGGTGGAATATATTTCCTCTATAATTTTGATCAATAAAAGTGACATATGCCTTTTGCTTGATAGAGGCTTAGGAAAGACAGGGATCCTTTCTTGTGAATGGCAAATGCATCCTTAGTTGGAAGAGCATCTTGTATAATTGAAGCTGGGGCCCTGGACTGTCATTTATATCACAGCATGCTAGTTCATATCAGGGTCTTCAATACATGTGATACAACTGACAACTGGGTGTTGAAATTCAGAACTGAATAGCTAATATAGATATTAGACTCTGTGGAGTGTTCTATTTACATGGAGACACCAGAAATTAATCATTTAGATAAAACTAGTTTAATATTCACACCTCTGATTACTAAACTTAAACATTCAATTCAGTTTAAGGCAATTAACTTTGCACATTTAGGGGAAATGGGAAGTGTTCAGCCTTGGGAAGGGCAGTGTGGGCTTGTTAAAGAATCCATGACATATGAAGAGAGTTAACCTAAGTCGTATGCACTGAGCGTGAAATAGGAAATGCAGAGCTCAGAGATACCCGTTAAGATCTTCTTATCTCCCTGCAGAAGGAAACTGAACTTTAAGTGTTTCTGGTGCTAGTGAGGTAGCTTCCTGTGTTTATCACAAATAAGGGCTGGGAGGCTAGTTAAAAGGATTTTATACTCTTTGAGCTTCAGCACAAAACCAGCTGCAGAAATATCCACCCCTGACCCCACCATCAACAAACACAATCTATTAAGCACCCACATCCACGTGGATTCCATCAGAGACAGACTAATGGAAATCAACTCCAAATACAGCCAGCACAAAGGTAAATGAACATTTTTTATTGTGTATCACTATTTTTCTTAGAATACCCTGGTTTTTCAGGGTTATGAGATATTGTTTGTTCTTATATTTCATTTAATAAGTGGGAGCAACTCTCAGACTGAGGAATTTGGCAGATGTTAAACCATATGCAAAATCTCATTATTTATAGTTATTGGAATTTCAATCTCATACTTCTGATTTTTTTCACCAGCTTGGCTCACTTGAAATTAAATTTAGTGAAAGCTACTGGATGATGAAAATTGTCTTCTTATTTGCTTTTGTCCTTCACAAAGTCTTAACACATTTTATTCCTGACGCCAGAATTTTTCTCTTTGCCAATAGGTTTGGTTCAAGCCATATTTATCTATCCTTGAAGTTTATAATTCTCCTTTTCCAGTGCATCTTGGCCAAGAGCACCCTGTTCAGAATGATAAGATCAAAGTTTCAATGTCTTCTGTCCCTCTGAAATATGCTACAAATGGGTGCACACTGAAAACAACATGAATCCAAATAGATGTCTGCAGATGGAAGGTCTATTTATACAAAGTTCTCTTGACAGTTGATGAGATCATATGAACCATTGCCCCTGAGTTGTGGACTCCAAGTATGATTTCAGATGCAACTCTGACTTATTCAGGAAATTCTGAAATATAAGGTACAATTATCTTTGCATATTTAAAGAGAAAAGACAAAAATGATGCAGAAGACAGCCTTCCTTTGATATACTTGAACATCCCTGAGAATTATAATTCAGCTCTAAGACTTCTATGAAAGTGAGAGAATACAATATTCTGAAGCGGTGGTTTGGACATTAACTGGCTGCATCCAGAATCAGTTTTTGAAAATCAAGGCTGTAATTCCATTAAACAAAAAGAGGAGGTAAATAATTCAACATTACTGTAATAAGGATGCCCTATTACATGGGAAAATTAAATCAGATGAAATTAATCCTGTTTCTTTAATGCACTCAGATATTCACAGATTAAAAATTAATCAAAAACTCTAGAGAAATCAGAGTTTTATGATCTTAACACATTAAAATGAGTTGTTGGTTTTCAAAAAAGTCTTATTTTTTAAAAATGAAGTACCAGAAATATTAGAGATCCTAACAATTTCAGTAATCACCACAAATTTTGAAAAAGTACAGAAAGTACTCTGAATATATAATTTACCCCTAGGACTGTGCATAATCCTGGTGAAATATTTATTGCTTCACCTAAGGTAACTTGATAGACCTGAGATAAAGAATGGGAGAGACAGCGCTGAAATTCCAGTAGTTTTGCTAAAGAAGGAGACATTTTTGTGATCACATTTTTGATATTTTCTCTTGGCTTTTGGCAGTCTCACTTGTAGTTTTTCCTGAAATTAATCTAATTGCTGAAATCTGTGTTTCACACAGAGGGTGGTTTGGTGAAAAACTTTGACTATCTTATAGACATCCATGGTTTGGGCTCTTACATCAACACTAACCCTGACTTAAACCTAAACTTAAATCTATATGTCACGATGGGAACAAATAATTGCATGGATACTAACGTTGTTATCTATAGAATGTATAGTCAATAGGAAGAAGGCTTTTTGATCTAGCCCTTTCCTTCTGTTAGGATCCAATTTTGGGGGCAGCCGCTTATTTACTATGACCATGAGGCAAGATGGGGAAAGACTGAATGCCATCCATAAAGATCTCCTATGATAGGGCTCTAACTACAGCATTTCCTACCGCTTTTCTTTATCTTCAGAGAAGCACTGCTTTTTTTCTTTCTCTTATTGTTGTAAATGTTACCTCAATGTACATCATATTCACCCTTCCCCAGGCCTTGCCAAATTCATTGTATCATTGTTTCTCATCCTTCTCATTAGGCAGGTCCCTGTTTAAAGGACCCTTCTCAGAGATAATTTATCTGATCATTATAGCCAACAAAGGTTCCCCCACCACATTTTTTCTGTAACAGAAACCTGTAACAGAAACGTTTCACTTTTTATTTCATCACACTTTATTACAAGTTTTGTTATATATTTCTGATTCCTTAACCATATTACCTTATATTGTAATCCTGATGAAGGCCGGGGTTAAATATGTTACCTCAGATATCTAGCTCCAAGTCGGGAGATTTCTAGCATGTGCTAGGTGATTGATGACTCCTTGTTGAATGAATAGATGCATAGAGCTATTGGTTGGTAGTTCAAAGTAACACATGGGCCACACTCATTTAAATATGTTAGTCCCTTGGAAAATGAGACATCAGGGTAATTAGGAGTGAGTCTGATGCTTAAGTGAAGAAATGTAATTCTTATTCGATAGTGTATCTTCTTGCAAATTACCACTATTATTAAATCAGTGAAGTCCCATGATGCTAGTGTTATGTGTTCTGATTTTTTTAGCATTTTTATGTGTATACATTATTTCCACTAACAGGGAAGTGTGAGTCACTGTGCCTATTTCACTTGTCATTTGCTTGTGTGCTAAACCAATGGGGACAATTTTATTTCAGTAAAATGGTTATGAAATTCCCTTTATTAATTTATATCCCTCTTATGAAATAGTATGACATCTTTTCATTACCTCATAAAGTTGCTACATTGTAATAACGAGAAAACAAATCTAACATCAGAATTTTTAAAATATGCTCCATGGGTAAACTGTTCAAGTAATATCAGGAAAAAGAACAACTTGTAATGACAGGGCAGAAATAATGATATTAACCAGTTAGATTTCATTATTAGATATATTGGTTAGGAATTACATTTAGCTGCAGGTAAAAGAGACCTTAAAATGGTAGCCTAATGAAATTGGGATTCTATTTTGCCCACAAAATAGAAAATTGTTTGTCTGTTGATGTGAGTTCAGGGGCTCATGAATGTTGGGGGACAAGTTCTAGGATTTCCTTAGCCTTTTTGTTATGGCAATTATGTGGTCACAGATCGATCTTGAAGCTCTAGTCTTCACTTCCGCATTCCAGTCAGGAATAAAGATAAATGAATCACATTTATTGCAAAAGTCTCAGGTGGCTTCCACTTACATCATATTGGCCAAAACTGGATCTCATGACTATGCCTAGCGATAAGGCAGATTAAAAATACATATGTTTGTGCTAAGTGAAATACGCTAGTCAAAGAAAGACAAATGCCATATGATTTCATTTACATGCAGAATCTAATAAACAAAAGAAACTAACAAACAAAATAGAAACAGACTCATAGATAGAACAGACTGACAGCTGTCAGAGAGGAGAGGTTTGTGGGGGCTGAGTAAAAAAGGTGAAAGGATTAAGAAAAAACTCATAGACATAGACAACAGCATGATGATTAACAGAGGGAAAGGGAGTGGGGGGATGTTGAAGAGTGTAAAGGGAGAATAAATAGTGACAGGAGACAACTTGGGGTGGTGAAAACACTTTACAATATACAGATGATGCACTATAGAATTGTGCTCCTGAAACTTCTGTAATTTTGTTAACCAATGTCACCTCAATAAATTCAATATATATTTGCCCTGGGAAATCAGTTATGTTAATTATGAAGAAAGGAAGAATGACTGCTTGGTGAAAAAGTAATAATTTTACCAAAGCAGCCAATTCTGTCTAGGAAAGTCATATATATTTAGGATGACTCTTTGTGCCCAATGGCCACATTCTTAATTCCACCTTAAAGCCATGTGATATGAAATAGCATACATTTTGCAATGTATACTACAGGTCTCCTTCCTCCTATGAGGCTACTGTGCATTGGAGAGAGAATGACAGGGTTTTCACTTCTGTTTATTACCAAAAATGTCCTCTTTATGAAGTGAAGTTTAATAACAATTTCTTAAGGAAGAAACACTAGGTCAAAATTTGCCACTGGTATACCAAATACATTGCTAGAGCAAGAAAGTTCTCTTAGCCAAAGCTAAGAAACAACAATCCATAGTTCCTTATTCTTTTGAATTTGGACATTCCATTGCCCCAGCATTATTTGTTTTATTCTTTACCCATTATGTGATCTTAGCATTCTTGTAGAGATAAAGTGTCCTAAAATGTATGAGTTTATATGCAGACTCTCCGTTTTATTCCATTGATCAATATTTATATCCTTATGCAGTTATCACACAGTACTGGTTATTGTAGATTTTTAGTAAGAATTTCAATCAGAAAGTAAGAGTCTTCCAACTTTCCTCTTCTTTCTTCTTCTGAGTCTCTTTAATTTCTGTAAGAATTTTAGGACCAGCTTATCAAACTCTGCAAAAAAGGCAACTAAAATTTCTATTGGAATTGTGTTGTCTGCATATTCATTGGGGAGTATTATTATCTTAACAATACTGTCTTCTAATCTATGATTGTCTTTTCATTCATATAGGTCTTATTAATTTATTTCAAACATGTTGCTGTTCTTTTCAGTGCGTGTCATTTTTTGATACATTTATTTGTAAAGGTTTTACTTTTGTTGCTATTGTAAATAAAATTTTCTTAATTTCATTTATATATTGTTCACCGCTAGTGTATTGAAAAAGAACTATTTTTTCTTTAATTATCTTGTATCTTATAAATTTGCTAAGCTTATAAACTCTACTTCTATTTTGGGGGGTTTACTCAGGATTTCATATATTATGAAATCATTCCACCTGCAAAGAGAAATACTTTTCCTTCTTTTTTAATCTGGGAACACTTTATTTTTTTTTCTCACCTAATTGCCCTAGCTAGAAGATCCACTACAGTGTTGAATGAAAATGATGAAAGTGAACATCTTTGTCTTGTTCCTAATCTTAGAACTATTCTAGTCTTTCACTATTAAATATAGTGTAGTTATTATGTTTTTGTAGATGACCTTTGAAAACTGTCACTTCCATTCCTAGTTTGTTGATTTTTTTAAATCAGGAAAGGTTGCTGAATTCTATTTAACTTTTCCTGCATCTGTTGTGATGAACTGATGATCTGGGTTTTGTCCTTTCTTTTCTCTATTAACATGGTATATGGATTGATTTTTATATGAGGAATAAACCTTTCATTCTTAGAATAAAACCTGGTGATGGAATATCATTTTCTTGTATATTGCTAGATTTAGTTTGGTGGTTTTTCTTGTATATTGCTAGATTTAGTTTGGTGGTTTTTCTGCATATATATTCATAAGAAATATTAGTGTGTAGTTTTCTTTTGATAATTTTGTAAAAATTACCAAAGTAATATTGGCTTTGTAGCCAATATTCAGTTTCTTAGGATGAAATGAGAAATGTTCCATTCTCCTTATTTTGGGGGAAGAATTTGTTAAGTCATGTGTTAGTTATTTTTAACCATATTGTGGAATTAACCAGTGAAGCCATTTGGTCTTGGACTTTTCATTGTTGGGATTTTATCTGTTATCTATTGATCTATCAATTTTTATTACAGTTTTTTCTCTTTACTTTTACATTTATTCAGATTTTTATATTTTCTTCTTGAGCTAGTTTCAGTATTTGCATCTTTCTTGGAATATGTCATTTCATCTACATTATCTTTGTGTTGACATAGAATTGTTCATAGTAATCTTTATAATTTTTTTATTTCTATAAGGTCAGCAGTAATGTCTCCATTTTCAGTTCTCATTTTTCTAATTTGGATCTTCTTTCCTTTTTCTTGGCTAGTCTTGTAGACATTTGAATTAGTGGTAGTAGAGTAAGTAAGTTTAAAAGCTTTTCCTCAATACAGAGAAAAAAAAATAAACTCATAAGATGGGTAAGGTGTGTGAAATGGAAGAACAAGGAAATATATATGTTATATGATTTTCCAAACTATCAAATAACATAAAAAAGAACTGATCCTAAATATGAAAAAATTAACTGAATAAAGGATAAATGATGTAACAAATTTAAAATCATTACCTATATCATGCAAAATCAATGAAAAAGATCACCCAAATATATCGATAAATATTTATTGTACTTCTAATGTGTGACAAGTACTTACCTTATATGCTAAAAATAAATTAATATACATCTTGCTTATTCTTCACAGACTATGGAATAGAAGTTATTTTGGATCCTATTTGACTGATGAAAAAATATATTGCATATGAAATATAAAAAAGTCGACTCATTCTGACAATAAAATTGCAGTTTCCAGGACTGGGAAGTGAGGAGAATGGGGAGATGTTGGCCAAAGGGTATAAATGCCCAGTTATAAGATCGATAAGTTCCGGGAGTCCAATAAATAGCATGACTACTATATGATGATTTCATTATCATTTACTTCATCATCTTAGATTAAAAAAAAAGAAAATAGAGGTGCAGAGAGATTAAAGAAACTTTATCCTAGTCAGAGAATTGGTATTAAGCAGGGCTGGATTTTAATCCACAGATGTATTTCTCCATTGCTCTTGTTTTCCAAATACAACCTTCCACTTGGGGATTTCGCCTAACATGCAGTTCCCTTCCAGATCATCATAGTAAAGCAAATGTCACAAAAAAACCAAGTCACAATAGATATTTTAGCTGGTGGATGGTCCAATAAAGCAAAGTATAATAAAACAAAGCATGTCTGCATTGATTTGGTTGTTGATTAAAAAATAAGATTACACACACACACACACATACACACATATATTTCTGATTACATATAATCACAAATTTATATCAATGGAGTTGAATATGAATTAATTGATTTATTTATTTTCTGTAACTTAAAGCAAGTTCAGGATGCTCAACAGAATATATAATTTATGCTTTGTTCAATGTCCAAAATGAGAACACTACATCTACTAAGGACACGCACTGCTTTCTGCCTTTTGGGTTATGTAATTTATCTCATAATTCAGCACATGTATGTGACAGTTTAGACCTGAAAAAAATATTGCAACTGCCGACCCAGCAACTGATGTGTTTTCATGTTTGACCAGTGACTTTCCAAACATGTGTTTGCATCTTAAGAAGATTGGATGTATAACTTCTCAGGAAGAAGCTACAGCAAAGTAGGATCAAATAAGCAAAAGGCAGTATTAATTGCTGGAGAAATGTCTGTGACAGGAATAGACAGTGATTCTTGGATGTCATGAGAGCAGTGTTTAAGAGGTATTGCAGCCATGCGATGGGCCTTTGCAGAGGTTACAGAAAGTAGCATGGTTTTGGAACATCACCTTTAGGTGTTCCTTCCTTCAAATGTCATCACTTTTCCATGTAATTGCAGATTTCAGTTTAATTGTGGAGTTTGTCTCATTGAGAATGTCAAATTTGGGGCCAGAATGTGTGGATGTGATTTGCGGTTCAGTCCTTAGCAGCTTGGTGTCCTACCCTCTCTGCACCTTGGTTTCCTCATGTCCCAAGGGCTGCCAGGGAAAGGGGTTAGAAGAGTGACTGGTACTGAGCAGGGTTTCAATAATGTTAGTGGTATTACTATGATTACCCCGAAGTTAGATTTTTAAAAAGCCACTTGCCAACTAATCTCCAACAAGGTATTAGCTGTTTCAGTCAAGGTGTTTATACTTAAGGTTATGAAATTTAATGAGGTGACTCCGTAAGGTTAGAAAACCTTCAAAGTCCTAAGGACAGGACATCTAATTGTGGAATTGCAGATACTCTATGTCAGGCCCAGGAAAGGAAGGATAGCTATCACGGTGGTTTGTGTGACTAGCACCCCTCGAATTACTGTGCATGGACAAATGTTTTCTCTATCTGTTCGCAGAGGAGGCCTGAATAAGGAATCAAGAGAGTAAACAAAACCTAAACTCACAGAAGGAATTGGGTACAGGCCGAAGAAAGAACAGAGGGAGAGCCCCATGACAGGTGGCTATTTTTGTATACTCAAACTGCTTAATAAAGTTGTGATATTTTTCAGGAATTACTAAAATAACCTGGATTCGTGGTTTCACTTGGCTTCTACATGAATCTTGAAAATGTGGGAATGAGTGGCAAATGGGCGTAGCCTGTTTAAAGATCAGACTTTTGATGAAATTATCTGAATGAGAGAAGTGTGCGTGTAGATGTCAAAGCTCAGTGACCTTTGATTATCTCCCATAATTTTATATTTGTAAGGAAGCTACATTAATTCTTATGAATAACCAATCAAGTAAACCATAAAACAGTGAAAACAATTGAAGAATATAGTATAACTTTTATTCCTCCCATATATCAAGAATTACAAATTTGTGTCTGAATTAGTTGTTGGCAAGTACATTGAATTGACAGAAAGAAAGAAGAGGAAGGAAGGAAAGAAGGAAAGAAGGAAAGGAAGGAAGGAAGGAAGGAAGGAAGGAAGGAAGGAAGGAAGGGAGAGGAGGAAGGAAGGATGATAAAAATGATGGAGATGCAAAAGTTCTTGAAATAAAATAGTAAAATTAAAACTTAGCAATGGGGGTATTACTTTACTCTCAAGCTCTGTGTAGAGAGCAGTTGCTTAACCTGATGAAATGATTATGGTTGGGAGGATCAGAGAAGTGAAATCTTGACTGCCATTGTTTGGCCTATGGATGGCAAAGGTTACACTCTCTTTCTTTGAGTATTTCCTTACATTTTCTCTGGATATATGAGACATTTTGTTCAAGATACTTTTGGTAGGCTCCCTCTAAAAGAATTATTAGTAATCTTCATCGGCTCTCTGTTTCTTCTTTGCTTCTCCTGATGAAACCTTTTCTTGAAATCCTAAAAGATGCAAGTTGGGGTGGAAATCTCCAACAGTGGTTACTGCTCGGCTATTCATTGTGGTATTTCAAGAGGCTGGAGTAAGCCTGTCAATATTGTAAAGGCTATCTGTTAAAGAGTGCTCCTAATTAGCTTACTGACTATTTGAAGAAAGTTCTGGCTTTTCTGTGCCTGGTGTTTACTGAGTGAGCTATTGCTGAATGAAACAAATGTATACTTTATAAGGATGAGGTCATTTTTATGCTTACTGGTCTTTAAAACAAGCTATTTCTTAAAGACTAAGGTATTTGAGAGAGAGCACAAAGATAATGACTTATAGAAAGGAAAAATAAAAGCTTTTTTGTGTCTGTGTCCATGTATTTTATTAAAAGTTTTCGTGGCTACTCCAAGAGCAAGGTGTCTGTACCTTTAATCATCTTCAGTTTGAAAACACAACCTTATAGTTGCACATCTTCAGCTACCCCAGAGGGCAGGTAGGCCAACTTGAACAGCATTAATTTCTCTTTATGACAAGACTAGTGCTTCCCCAGGTCTTCAGAACTGCCTAAAATATCTAGGAAAGTAGACTATGAAGAGGATATTAGAATTGCAAACAAGAACCATTTTGTAATAAAAACCATATATTTTGTCCATTGGACTTTGGGCTTAATACTGTGGCTGCAAAAGTGTCACGAGTCGTAATTTGTTGATGGCTACTGAGCATTAGTTACAGTCAGCGCGTTTGCAGAAGGGCTGGGCCTCCTGGCATCCCATTAAAGGAGATCTTGGATGGGCAATTGCACTTTCATTCTAATGTGTTTCTCCTATTTGAATTTGCTTCGTGGAGCCTAATGAAAAGAAAGTGTGTATTGTAACTTTCTAGGCTGTTCACAGAGATACATGCCCTGATGTTTAGGTATTTTGCACAAGTTTAAAGGATTGATGAACAGTGAATGGGAAAGAATCACCTTACTACAAGTCAAAGGAGACCCACATCCAAGCCTGGACTTCCTTCAAAAAGTTTAGGAAGGCTCCTGATTGGATTCTTGGAAAAAGGAACGTTTTCCTCCCTTTTCTGCATTTCTTCACATTTCGCCTCCCTCTATCTCTTCATCCTTCCTGCTGACAGGGTTTATGAGTCTGATACAATGAACTAAGAAACAGTAGATTTTCCCCAAGAAACAGAGTGTTCTTCTTTGTCTGCATGGAATGTGGAAGCCAAGTGTGAAATGCAAGCATTATCATCTGTTAATGTTATAAAAAGTGCTACCTTCCTGTCTTAAGGAGCATGTCAGCTGTGGAAGTTCATACTGTGCTTAACCTTTTGTCTTCCCCTCATCCTTTGTTATACTGAATCACACAGAAGAACCCTGAACAAATCATCCTACAAATATAACTATTTTCCAATGCTACTGCTCTTGTTTGCATTTCATATCTGCTTTTATTACACTCAGTGGCCTATGTTTCATAATCTAGTCCCTGAATTTAGTTTTGCTAGTGAAACACAGATACACAAAGCCTCTTAATTTCTTTTGAGATCTTTTTCTATCGAAGTTAATAAAGACCATATTTATGTTTTCAATTAGCCAGAACTTCTTTGCATATTGGTGTGATTTTCAAGATTAGCACTAGCATAATAGCATGTTTCAAAAAAAGGACAAGGGTTGTTCTAATGAAGGCTACAGTAATATCTCATATATTTTAATTTTGAAGTGAAAAGAGAAGGCATATAGTGTTTTATGAAATCTTTTTAAATATTATGATTTTCAAAATAAGGGAAAAAACCTTCTATCTGCATCTATTGACACCTACTTCCCCTCCCACAGTCGGGATGTGCAGGTAGTCAGCTTTATCCCTGCGGGGAGATCAGGATAGTGGGGGCCTTTCAGATGAACCAGGGCAGTGGGATCTAATTCTGAGACAGAGCTCATTCGGGCTTTGTATATCATGAAAGATAAAAATGAGCTCTCTTCCACTATTTAGGCACCTGTCCAGAGGTTGGACAAAAAAAAATTCCTTGTTTAGATTTAGCCTGAGAGAGAAGAGATAACCACCTCGCCTTCTGTGTCTAATCAGATGTGAACAGGGGCAGAAATAATGAGTTTTACATTGCATTTTACATGTAAAAAGCCCCAGAAACAAAACATTCTGAACACCAGCAGTGATTCAAGTTATTTTCAAATGAAAAGGGCTATTTGTTTCCAAATTACAGCAGCCACTGGAATGCATACATTCATGGCTCAGAAATCCTCATTTTGTGAAGTAAAATTACCTTTCAGTAATTTAGTCACTGCGGGCTTCGTCCTGCTGGCTGGTCAGAGCTATCACATAGCTTGCAGCTGCGGGCTGAAGCCCTGCCATTTTTTTCCCCAGGACAGGCAGTTAGCTAGTAGAGCCATCAGGGCGGCATCTGTCATCCTGCTAGGCCCAAATTGTTTTCTATGATGGATGTCACAGTCTGTATGATCAAAATAGAAGCCCTGCTGCTTTTAATTGCAAAATCGGACTACTTGCACATTTGTTATTATGCCAGGGTTATTACCTCACACAAAATGAATTAACAGGTGAAAATAATTGATGAGAGGAGTCTAGGGATTTTTAGCCTCTTCAAAGAGACTTTGTAATTATGGCATAATGAGTGTTCTGAGACATATCTGTGGGGGGCAGCATGAGACCACCAAAGATCTCTTCAGACGGATGATAAATTCTACTGAAATCTACAGTAATACTGCTTAAATTTACTTAGCAATTAGTTTAATAGGCCTACATGATTCATGCTAACATACCGAGAATTTTTAAATAAGTTTGTTTCATCCATCTATAAATTAAGCTACTTACCTCAGCTTTCTTCCCAAGGTGAGGACGGAACAGACTTTCTCACACAAAGATGACAGAGGATAGGGTTTTGGGTCTTGGAAATATCTGACCAAATGCTGTTGCACCTTAGATGATTTCTTTGCCCCTCTCCCAAGAGCATGTGAAAGGAGCCTCCCACATTTCGTCCAAATACGATATAGTTTTAAGAGTTTTGTGCACATAGACACTCCACATTTGTCCTGTGAAGGAAATCATAAATCATTTAAACATTTTGCAAGCTGAAGTAATTGCTTTTGGCTTTCTGACCACTCTTCCATTCAGACTTGGTCATATTTCAGATTCCTCCAGCCCCTGAATGCCTCCAGAGTGATGGCATCCAGCCATCCTGCCCTTCCTCGTGACATTCTGAAGCTACACAGGGGCATCCCTGTCACCCAGAGCACAGAAGGCCCTTCCCCAGCTAACACAGGGTAGCAACAGGCTGGAATATTGCTTTTAATGTTTGCTTACCTAGGTACAGATAGTAGTTGTAAGATGGAAAACTTAAAAGTTGCAAAGGCAGCAAAATATTATTAAATACTATAGGGACCTTCCACGGAAAAGAAAAAAAAAACAGACAAAAAAAATCATGAGCGTATTTCTTTCCCATCACATACTATGTGATTTCAATTCTTAAGGTAATTCTTCAATTAGCAAGAGGCAAAATTACATTCATTGTAAATACTATTATGCACAATATGCAGAAAGGAAACCTCAAGATGAAGGGGTCTTTAGTTACAAGTAGAAGAGAGAAAAAGAAATGAAAGCAGGACTGTAAGTTTTGAGACATTTTAAACTCAGTGAAAGGGCCACATGGTTAAATACATCTGTATTCACTTTTTTTAAGTGACAGCAAGCTTTAGTACAGATTCAAACTAGATTGATTAATCTATATTTCTAGAAAATATGCATTATTTACCATTTGTCTTGTGGCTTTTGTCTCTCTCTCTCACACACACGTGTGTGTGCACACACCCACACACTTTCTTGCCCAAAAGTCAGTATCATCTTTGTAAAGCATGTCATCTAGTTGAAGTAGTTTTTAATAACTACTTGTTTTTATTCTTGTCAATATTAAATGCTATGCATACTTGGGTCCTGCAATGAATATTGGGATGATTCTTTTTACATTATGTATATAGCATTATATATAACATAAAAATGTAATGATATATATCATTCTTACACATTCTAAGTCATGTTCAGATTTAGTGTTAACATATCCTATTTAAGAGTATATAATATCTAAGAGTCTCAATAACAGGAAGAAAAATACATGGTAAGAAAATATAATGAAAGCAAGGCTGGCAGTGCTGCCTCACATGTGAAACAGAAACAGACTGTGGTCACTCATATCGTGCTGCCTGCCACTTGCAAACACATTTCTTCATAAGTCTTCACATGCCTGCATTTATCTTTAGTATAAACCCCAAGATGACCTCTCCAAAGACATTAACAATAGGTAAATAATTTTTAAACAAAATAGTCTAGTTGAAAAAATCTGTTACAAAGGTAGGAGGGTGTTATACACTTGGACTTTAACTGTGTCAGAAACTATAACACCAATTGTAATATTACTTTATTATGGTCTTAACTGTAATTCAGAAGTTAATGCTATAACACTTTGATGCCCATTTCATTTAAATTATATTGTATTATTGTTGTGAAACACCATGGAAAGCACTCATGGATTCCAACTTGAATGAAATCAATGCAGGCGAAAAAGTAAATTTCTAAAAGAATATTTTAATGACAGTCAGATACAATTTTTGAAGTATGAATACTAAGGACAGTTTGAAATAATGTCCGTAATACCAACCAAAGAGCAATAGATGACACAATTTAAGTTTCAGTGTAAGCTATACAAATAGATGTGCCTTACTTAGAAATGAAGAGCAGAGGGACTGGGTGTGCTTTATGATAGCTTCGTGACAAATGACACATACACAGAGCACAGCATAACTGACTCTCTAGTCAAATCAGCTGCTTTTTTTGTCTCTTCTTTGTTCCGTATATAATATGTACAGAGGTACAAATGTTTAGACAATGTCCAGTGACTACAAAGAGCTTTCAATTCAGTGTGTATATTTACCAAAGAAATTGTGTTTTAGATGAGAAAATCTGATGTCTTTTTTAACAACCGTAGACTGTGAAGTAGTGAGGAGTTTTTGTTTTATTCATGGGCCACTGCAAAATAACTGTCATGTGTCGTAGGGGCTGGTGAGCTCATGGAGTCTGAATCACTGACTTACCAGACAGATCCAGTTCCAGGAAAAGAAACAATTTTGTAGATAATTTAATGAAGATGCAAATAATTCCTTGATAATGCTGAAATTTTGGGAGTATTAGTCTGCCTCTAGCATGCTATGAGTTCTGTGTAATTAAATAGAATTGGATTTTGGACCTGGTTTTATGTAGATGGCACTGGCTTCTGAGTAATACCCCATTCGAACACCTCACTCTGATGCATTGCATTAATAGATCATCAGAAGCAGTTGTCATTCCAATGATGAATTAGTGTAATACATGAGAATGAGACTCACTGATGATGTATTCAGTACTCACGATGGCAGTGTCCAAAGAAGAAATGGGACCAGTAAGGAAGCCATTATAATTACAGGATGAAGTCAGTCAGCATGCAGACCTTTTCCAAGCTTTTCAGGGGGCTAAGTTCACGGATTGGTGCCAAAGCCACTTTTAGGAAACATTTTCTGGCAACGATAACAGCACTATTTTTCCAGTTCAAAATAATTTCCACTGGTGAACTGCAAGCTCCTCTGCATACATGTCTGGTTACCATTCGGTACTTTAGCGCATGTCATCTGCATTGGCAAAAAATATTGTGTATTGTTAATGTTGGCTTGTGTGTAAAAATATCGGTCGTAAGCAGGATTTTCTGGGATGATACTCAAATATATTACTGTAACAGCAGTTTTCCAACAGATAGTTTCTGCTGCCAAAGGGGAAGCTCTTGCTAGTAAGTGTCTACATGCCACCAATCATGGGCACAGCTTCTGGCATTAGCTAGAAAGGCAGATATTTTAAGTACAACATTAAACTTAGGTCTGACTGTCATACATTTTCTGCTAATAGAGCTTGCAACACCTACTATAAATGTAGATGAATTAGAGACTCCCAGTGACCTCCATCTACCTCCTGCTGGGCTTTTTCTAAAAGGGTAAAAGAGAGGCTTGTAAATGTTTATAACATGGGGCTAAAAAGCCTTTTTTATGCAATGGAATAGCAGTTACTGTTCACCTTACAGCAGCTGATTGCATCATAAATAAAACAGTAGGGTGAGTGCCAGTCATCCCAGCTGTGGGAAAGATGTACCCATATAGCAGCCAAATGCATTGGGGAGGGACAGGAAGTTCATTCCCAGGATCTGGACTGGTGTGACTTGAGGCTGCTGTAGTGTGTGTGCATGTGCGTGTGCGTGTGCTGGTGTGGGTGCACATGTGCAGTTTGGAAAGAGGAAGTGGGAGAGGAGACAGAAAAGGGACAGATGTCGAAGCAGGGCTTATTCCCATTTTCTTATCCAGGCTAGTCATGGCTTTTTAGACAATATTAAACAACCAAGTTTAGAGCAGGAGACTAAATTTGGAAGGGACACGTGGGACATTCTTTTTATTAAAAGTGGCATTTCTACGCTCAGATATATTATCATTTCCTAAATCTAAAAAAAGAGAAATCACTATATGAGTTATGAATAATAAGTAGGAAATCTTTCAGCAGACTTCTTTAATCACCTCTGTTTTGTCTGAAGCCTTAGAAAATGTTACAGAAAATGAATTGTATAATTTACAATGACAAGAAAAATGATTTTGAAAATCGTAATGTACCTAACTGTTTTAAAGAATGATTATTTTATGTTATACCCATTAAAGTATGCATTCTCCAAGATGTCTATTGGTTTTCCAAACTGTTAACCCCTAATACTCAGTTATTTTTAGATTTCTTAGGAACACTGATAAATACTGGATGATTATTATATGGCGTAAGTCATCTTAACATTTTGGAGCTATGGCTCAGTATATAAGCCTCAACCTGAGGACGAACAGAAGTCAGGTAAAATTTTAATATATATTTTTGTATGTGCATACAATGCCAAAAGAAATAAATAATGAACATAAACTCTAAATTGTTAAACTATAGCTAGCCACCAATTATTTTTATGTGATATAAAAACTGTTTTTCACATTAAGTGAGTATTGTTTTGTATCTAAAGGCTCATATTTATTCTTAGTTTTGCCTCAAACATATTTGCATAAAACATATTTAATTATTTATCTAAAGAGTTTGAAAAGTCTTTATATTGAAAATGTTCATGACTAATTCAGTAAATATTTGTTATAGATTTCTGCATTGCTAAGGAATGTGTTTTACCATGTTTGTACACATCTAAGCAACTGTGAGAATATCTAAAAGAAAACCCTGGACATTTTCTTTGCTTTAGGTAGCAGAAACAACTTAGACACTACCCCATACTTCCTCTCCCTCCTCCCACATCGTCTCCCCTCTTCTCTCTCTCCCTTCCTCCCTCCCTCCCTTCCTTTCTTCCTTCTTTAGGTTAAGTAGACAGTAGAGGAGGAAGGTTAGAGAGACACAGGAAGATACAGTGTCATCTTCATTGTGATAACCATGAAACAACTATTTGCCTAATCATTTGTAATATTTCTAAAATGTCACATAGTTGCAAAGGTATATTATTGATATTTTCCCAAGATAACATGCATTTTTCTATATATAGTTATAATGTTGTAAATGAATAAAAAGCATATAATTAAATGTAGAATCAATGATAACGATATTTCAGAAATGAAAACATACTTCAGCAAAACACAAATCTACCTCTTCCACCTGATGCTAATGCAGAGAGGTCTTCATCAATTCAGTAATTACTCAAAGGATTCACTAAAATTCCAGCTAATGTTCACACTGTTTGATAGTGGCATTTCTTTGCTTAAACAGTTTTGGCACCTAAGTGTTTCCACGGACTTTTACTTGTAAATCCACCCTTTGTATAACATCAGTTTATCAGCTGTAACTATCATTTCCCACAGGATGTGTGGTAGTTCCATGAGGGTAGTGCCTGTGTCTTAATTCCAGCTTTCTTCCCACACCTCATCTCCCAATGGCTTTGTGTATATATTTTTTAATTCTCCCCCAATATCCATTCCCTTTTCTTCCCCTCCCCTCACCTCTTCTTTTCTCCTTTACCCCTTCCCCTCCTCCTCCTGTTCCTCCTTCCTCTCTCTCTTTCTCCCTCCTTCTCTCCTTTCCTCTCTCCTATAGGAAATACTCTAGGCTCCTGTGTTTTAGCTACATAAATGTTGTCTTCTCACTTAAAGGAAATTTCCCTCATTGCTATTTTTTATCCTTTCAGGTTGTCTAGTCCTCTCATTTGGGAAATGACTATTCTTTTACTTTTTACATGAGGAGTTATTCTTCCTATTACTAGCCTTCACCTTCACAGACATAAAAACATGATTGTGCATTATGGTACAAATGAAATCTGAAATTATCAAGTGCAAAATTAGCATTAAAAAATCATAAGACAACAAACAATAGGGCTTTTATGTGATTTTTATAATTGCATGAAACTGGTTACTCTGGCAGTAATTGTTTGTGCTTCATTAACATACAAAATGGTTTTATAGACTAACTCACACACAAAAGAAATCATTTTTTGATGAGAATCGTGCTTTGTTTAATGTTAGACACCACTGTATTTACTTTCCTAATGTAACAGTTCTAATTACTAGCTAGCACTCATCCTCAGTTTTTTAGCTTGAACACTGTGAAGGTAACAATGAGTCAATATTCCATGGTGCTCTTTGTCAGTACCTGTCAAAATATAGCTAAGCCTTTAAAAATTGTGATCTAAATAATGAAAGAAAAAATGTTCATAGTCCAGAAACAATATGTCTCCAGATAATTTTAAAATATAAAGTTGCACATTAGAGCTTGCTTAACAACAGATATCATTAATGCTACCCCATTAAATGCACGCTTTACAAAATTAGATTTGTCCTAATACATTTTTAGCATTGTTTTTATCATCTGATCTTTATATATTTGCCTGATTCATTTGATTTTACTTTTTTGTTGAGGAAGCCCAGGTAGGTAAATAGCAAACTTTTAAATTAAATCATAAGTACATGTACTCTTTCCAAAGGTGATGAGCAGTTTGTTTTAAAAGCATGACAACTATCTTTTTTAAACTGCACCGGAGAAGTGACTCTACTAGGCAAAGACTTTGTGAATTAACTGTCATGAAAAGTCCAATTTGATTCCAATGTGGAAAGAACACAGGTCCTAGTTTGAGGCTTGTCTCTGATTAGGAGAGAATACAGGTTCAAAGACATAGAAAAGGACTTCCCAACTGTCATCGAACCCCATTTCTTTCCCCTCACAGAACTGACTCTAAAAGGCCACACAACTGGAAAGAACTAAATTTTTCACAAAATGCTGTCATCCATGGGCCCTGACCCCCAAAGCATATCAACCATAAGAACTGTTACTTTTGGGAAAGTGACACAAATATACACTGTTTTAAGCCTTCTTCCTAGATTGGGCTCATAAGTAATTACATGAACACTTTTTTTTTGTACCAGATTAAAGTCATTTCTTTTTCACAAAATTTTAAATTAGTTTACAGTCATCCCTCACTATATCACATTTGCTTATTGTGGCTTTACTGTATCACAGCTTTTTAAAAATATATATATCTAATTCTATGTTGCGGAGTTTTCACTATATCATGGGACTTTGCAGTATATAGGTATTTATATAATATTTATGAGTTTAATTATTTTTGCCTAAAAATTTAAAACAATATAAAAATAGTAAAAATGTCAATGCAAACATATTAAAAGAATATTAAATCAAAATGAAATACAGTATGTATTTCATCAGCAGATGAATACCGTACTGTACACAATGGAAATGCAGTACACCACTACAGCTTGCGCAAGTTTGCCAATGTGAGATTGTACATGGCACACTATTGGCTGACGGAATGGAAGGTGACAAACCACAGCACTGTGTTCTGTATCCTGGGCACTGATTGGCCCCGTGACCATAGCATCAGTCTGTTTGCTCTCCCACACAGTGCCCATATGTTCAGCATCTCTCCTTGTCCACTTCACATCGATGTCTGATTGCTGCACTTAGTATTGCTCTGAGGTGTTGTGTTTTTGTGAAATTCTCATAAAAGTTTGAATTTATTTAATGTCACCCAAACATTTTGTGCCTTCTAAGGCTTCTGGCAGTGAATCCAAGTTCCAGAGGAATACGCTTCCATCAAAGAAAAGGTGGAACTTCTCGACATGTTAAAGGAAGGCAAAAGCTATGCAGCTGTAGGCCGCCATTACGGGATCAACGAATCTATTGTTGGCTACATAAAGAAAGACAAGAAGAATATTAGGTCTACGGTAACAATGACTTTTAACAAGACTTCAAAGAGGGTGGTCACTTCCCGCAATAAGGCCATTGTGAGGATGGAGTCTGCATTGGCCCTGTGGATAAATGACTGCAAGAAGAAGAATATCTCTCTGGATACCAACACCATCCAGACGAAGGCCAAGAAGCTTTATGATAGTTTTGCAGGAAGCACAGACATTCACGATGGTGACAAGGATGAAGATGTGGACTACGATGCAGAAGCAGGACGGTCAAGTGCTTCTCCCACCAGACCAACCCCATTCAGTGCCAGCAAGGGCTAATTTGACAAATTTCAGCGATGCTTTGGATCCAAGAGAGTTTCTCTGCATGGAGAAGCTGCCTCTGCGGATGTCCACTCATAACCATTGACTGACAAAGACCTGACAGAGATGATGAAGTCAGCAAGTGAAGAAGAGGATGAGGAACAAGACAAACTATGGGTAGGAGAAGAGGAGGAGGTTGGCCTAACACTCGATCGTCTTGAAACCATGGTCAGAATGGCCAAAGAACTTCAGCAAGTGGCTGAAGAATGGAACCCCCAGATGCTTCATTCATTGCACTTCGTAAATACAATTGAGAGTGGCGTGCCAGTTTATAAAAACCTTCTCACTCTGAAGAAAAAGCAGTGCCAGCAACTCCTCATAACTATGTTCATCACTTGGACAAAGAGGTCAGTTACACCTATGCCTTTAGTGGAAATAGAAGTTATAGCCCAGGGTGAAGATACTGCACCACCTGATGAAGCGCCTGATGAAGTGGTGTCTTCAGAAGAGCTGTGATGCTCTTCTTGGCTGTGCAGTACATTCATCTCATTGTCATCAGCTTCATCGCCATCAGTACTGCACAGCTACATAATTCATGATCTTCATCATTCAAGTTGTAATATACTTCACTGGTGAGTGCCCATATAGAATTTTATATGTTGTTAAAATTACGTAGGTTTAAGAGTGTAGAAAGTGTTTAAGAGCATATGAAATGTTTATAAGAGTGTGGGAAAGGTTAATAAGAGAGTGGGAAAGGTTTATAGGAGTGTTGGAAGGGTTTATAAAGCCTTAAAATATATATAAATGATAAAATAAATATAATGCCGCTACTTCATGGATTTTCACCTATTGTGGGGGTCTCTGGAACATAACTCCTGCGATCACTGTATACATATATTCTACGTAACTTAGGTTTTGTCTAAAATGTTTTTGTCTTTTTGAATTGATGATTTGAGTTTCTAGAAAAATACTTAGATGTTGAATTGCTGTATCAGATAGTAGTTCCATTTTAATCTTTTTGAGGGTGCTCCATACTGCTTTCCATAGTGGCTGTACCCATTTGCAATCCCACCAACAATACACACTCCCTTTTCTCTACCTTCTCGCCAACACTTGTAATCTTCCCGGTTTAGATGGGGTTGACTAGTTCACCGGAGTCTGTAATAGATTTAGGAAAGTATTTTCTAAAGTACAATTGTTTAAATTTGTTTCTCATTGAAATCCAACAAAAATAGCTCATTTTAATGCTATATAATATTTAATAATAAAAATGAAATATATGTAAAGTGACTTTATTATTATCCACATGATTTTGAGTCATTTGGACTCTTGAATTCTGAATAATCTATGATGAAATATTTCTAAACTCTTATGATAATATGTGAGTCTTTAAAAATATATATTATATTGATTATACTACTACAGTTGTACCAATTTTCCCCTTTTGCCTCCTTCTACCCAGTACCCCCCATTCCCTCTAGAAATCCCGCCTTAGTTCATGTCCGTAGTTCATACATATAGTTCTTGACTACTCTATTTCCTATACTGTTCTTAAGATCCCCCTGACTATTCTGTACCTACCAATTTGTACTTCTTAATCCCTGCATCTTTCTCCCCATTCTCCCCTGTTCCCTTCCAGTCTGGTAATCATCCAAATAATCTCCATATCTATGATTCTGTCTCTCTTCTGCTTGTTTGCTCAGTTTGTTTTATAGATTCAATTTTTGATAGTTGTGAATTTATTGCCATTTTAATGATCATAGTTTTGATCTTCTTTTTCTTAAATAAATCCCTTTGACATTTCATATAATAATGGTTTGGTGATGATAAACTTCTTTAGCTTTACCTTGTCTGGGAAGCAGGAAAGCACTATCTGCTCTGCAATTTTAAATGATAGCTTTGCTGGATAAAGTAATCTAGGTTTTAGATCATTGTTTTTCATCACTTTGAATAGTTCCTGCCAGTCCCTTCTAGCCTGCAAAGTTTCTTTTGAGAAAGTCTTGGGAACTCCTTTGAAGGTAACACTCTGCTTTTCTCTTGCTGCTTTTAAGAGTCTATCTTTATCTTTAAAGTTTGGCACTTTAATTATAATGTATCTTGGTGTGGTCCTCTTTGCATCCATATTGTTTGGAACTCTGTGCTTCCTGGACTTGTATGTCTTATTTTATTTCATTATTCTTTCAAATAAGTTTTCAATGTCTTGCTCTTTCTCTTCTCCCTCCAGCACCTCTATGATTCTAATGTTGCTATGTTTGATGTTGTCTCAGGGGCTCCTTACCTTATCCTCATTTTTTTTTATTCTTTTTTCTTCTTCCTGTTCTGATCGAATGTTTGTTTCTAACTTGTGTTCTAAATCATTGATTTGATTTTCGGCTTCATCCACTCCACTATTGTTTCCCTGTAAATTTTTCTTTATTTCCCTTAGTGTAACCTTTATTTCTGGCCGAGTCTTTTTTTATGCTTTGAAGTACCCAATGAGTTCTTTGAGCGTCCTAATAGCTAGTGTTTTAAATTCTGTGTCTGACAGATAGCTTATCTCCATTTTATTTAGTTCTTTTTCTGGAGTTTTGTTCTGTTCTTTCATTTGGGCCATATTTTTTGTCTCCTCATTTTAGCAGCACCCCCCCCCCACACACACACACCATATGTGTTTCTATGTATTAGGTAGAGCTGCTTTGACTCCCTGTCTTAGTAGCATGGTCTACTGTAGAAAAGTGCAACTGTAGATTGGATGGGCAGAGTCTTAGGCAGAACCTGGGCAGGGCAACCCATGTAAACCAGGTTGTTAGAGTCTGAGATATGTTGCTGCCTGTTCTTTGGCTCTGTGTGAGAGCTCAGAAAAGGGGCAATGACCGCTGCCTACCCTCTGGAGTTTTGTCCAGGAGGAAGCTAGGCCCTGGCACTTGCTTTGTTGCCAGACACTTCAGTTTCTTCCTGTATGCTACTGGTTCCCTTCAAGTTTCTGCCCTGATGCTAGAGTCTAGAGGGAGTCAGTCTGCATAAGTCCTAAGTCAGTTTAAGAGAAGATGACTGAGAATCACACAGTTTTTGCTGCCACCCCAACCCTTACTGGTTTTTATAGCCAGAAGTTATGGGGACTAATCTCCCTGGCACTGAAACTCTGGGCTGTATAGTCTGCTGTGGGGCTGGGATTCCTTGCTCCCAAGATATCCCTCCCAATTTTTATCCACCACATGTGGGTGTGGACCACCCGTTCTGTGTCACCATGTCTCTGCCCCTCCTACACATCTGAATGAATGTGACTTTTATAATTCCTTGGTTGTTAGAATTCCATAGAGTTAGATTTTCTGATGCTTCTGGGTGATAGTTATTTTGTAGTTTAGTTGTCATTTTTGCTGTGTTTGTGCAAGGAAGTGAGCTGTGTTTATCTACACCTCCATCTTGATTGGAAGTCCAATAAGTGTGACTCTTAAAGACACATCTTTTTATTTATTTTCTGGAAGAATTTGAATTTAAGGAGCCTTGAATAAAGTTTCCATATAAAAGAATTGCTGGTCACTTCTTTCTCCAAAAACCCTTAAGAAAATTTTCTTCTAATTTAGTTTGTAAAGGTAAATGTTACATCCCTAGCTTTCCATGTTAGGGCCACATTTTGAAACTCTATTCTTATTTTTTCCCACCACCTTGAAGTTATCTCTTATTTCCTAACTTTTATAATTCAAATAATACATGATGAAGACAAAATTTGCATCTCCCTTTTGATTTTTGGACAAACATAACTATTAAAATTTTTCTAAATGTTTGTAATTTTTACTACAAGGAGTCTTTTGTGTGATCCATTTTGAAGTAAAAAAGAGTTAGCAAAATTTTGATGAACAAGATCATTGACACATGAATAATTGAATCCATAGATCAGAATGTTAAGAGGGATCTTGAAATCTTCCATCCACCTCCCAAGATAATTAAAGACTCTAGCTCCTTGGATATAGAGTTATTAAGCTTCTGTTTGAAAAAAAAATCCAGTGATTGGAAACTCATTACTTTATTCTATAGTATATTTTCACAGTTCTTATGGTAGGAAATGGTTTCAAGTATCCTCTTCACCCTTTTCTTCTGCATGTTCTTTAGCTTGTCAATTAATCTCTTAAAAAGTGGCATTCAAAACCTCTCTCTCTCTAATTTATCTATCAGTTTTATTATGCATACTATGATCAGTGGACAAAGTGCTGAGTTCAGAGTGCTGCATTAATTCATAATCATGACCCTAAAGTAACTCATAAGTCACTAATAGAAAAGACAAGTAATGAGCTATGCTGTTCAATTATAATTATGAGCAATGGTCTATTAAATAAATAAAATAGTAAAAGCAGAGACTTAATTTGATCAGGGTAGAAAAGAAAGTCAGGGGAAGTTTTCATTATGAAAAAAAAAAGATTTTTTGAAGACTAAATAATGTAAAGACTGAACAAAAGTAAAACTTGTAGTAGGTAAAAGACTATATATTGTAGCTTTGATATTTTAAAAAAGAAAGGCTGTTTTTGGCCCCCTACCTGTTGTATATATTAGACAATCAATCATCATCAAGCAAGAGCCTCATATTGCCTATACTTACATTTTTACTGTGACTACATTTGCGTCACGACAGAATAGGCTTAGATCCACTCCATAAAATTCATTTTTAATTTGAGCAAGTATCTTATGTGTTTTTAACAGGTCATTAAATGTAAATGCAGAATCCAGCATTTACTATGAGAGATTCACCTCAAACTTTTATAGTCTAAGAGAATTCTTTTTGGGATTTCAACCTTCTTTGAACCCTTACTCACTGTATGACTCTTTCCCTAATCTAAATCATTCCATATTAGATTCTGTACATTTTTCAGAACCTTTAAATGCAAAGAATAGCTACAGCATCATTTTAAGCAGTGGAAAACATTTAGCTGCTTTTTCTTAGTGTAGATAATACTTCAATCACTAATAACATTTTTTTCTCTAATTCTGTGTCCCATTTACACCACACAGTGATATATTCAGGGTAACTTTTGAAGATGAGGTTGAGGAATCACAGCCAACTTAGCCCTCCTCAATGGCCACTGACAAATGTAATGACATTCAAACACCCTTCTATTCTTCATTCCAGTAATACACAGACCTCATCATCAACTAAATCTAAGCAACGTGTGTGTTTGGGGAGGGGAGGTGGTTTGCAACTGTACAAATAATCAAAGCAGAGAAATGTATACAGCCATCTATATGGAAATTGGTAAACTGCAAATTGGTCCCCTAACTGGAATTAGGGAGAATACATGTTTTCCCAAGCTCTGCTTCTTTCCCAGAATTTCACATACATCAATAACAATGGCTTTTACTTCCTTCAGCTGAAGATGGAGAGAGAGATGCTTTAGAGTTATCAATGTCAGGGAGGGTTTTTCTTGCATAGTTATAAGCCCATTATTTAAAAGAACAAAATGAAGGCTCGTTTCCTACAGTGAGTTTAATACATTTCCTGCTCTGTGTTATGATGACAGTACTGAAAAGTAGAGTCAGAAAAAAAGAAAAACATAGGAATGAATTTTTAAACTCAAAACTAGTGTAACTCTTTCTGGTATGACGACTGTGGTGGAATATTTACCTAGTAATGTAACCTTTAAAACCACTATTAGAGGCAAAAAAATTGATAAGATTCTCTGTCATTAATTACTATTTTTACAGAAATCCTTCCTGGGATTTTTTAGGAGCCTGGTATAAAGCAGTAGAGTTTGGTATGGGCACTGACATTAGTGCACTCCCACTACACCATTGTCAAAAATGTATATACTATGAAAAGGTGACCAAGAGAGAAGCAAATAAAAGATGAGTTAGCCTGAACAATCAGTCCTAACATTTATTACTTACATAAACCTGAAATATTGAGTTTGTTTAGAGTTCTGAAAAACTCTACAACCTTTGATAAACTATTTATAATTGGGGAAGAGCACAGAACAGAATATATAAGATGCCAAATGTCTGTTTAAAATAAAGACTTAAATATAAGTCACGACACCATGAAAGTCCTAATGGAGAACATAGGCAGGAAATCCTCAGATATTCCTTTTAGCAATATTTTCACTGATATGTCCTCTAGAGCAAGGGACATAAAGAAAAGAGTAAACAAGTGGGACTATATCAAATTAGAAATCTAATGCATAGCTAAAGAAAACATCAGCAAAATGAATAGGGAACCAACTGTATGGGAAAACTGATCTGCCAATCATATCCCAGACAAGGGTTTGATCTCCAAAATATATAAAGAACTTACATGATTCCACACTAAGAAGACAAACAATCCAATTAAAAAATGAGTAAAGGACCTGAACAGACACTTCTTCAAGGAGGACATAAGTGGGCCCAGAGACAAATGAAAAACAGCTCAACATCACTAGCCATCAGAGAGATGCAAATTAAAACCACAATGAGATACACTTCACACCAATCAGAATGGCCATCACAACCAAATCAACAAACAACAAATGCTGGTGAGGTTGTGGAGTAAAGGGAACCCTAGTACCCTGTTGTTGAGAAGGCAGAGTGGTACAGTCACTGTGGAAAACAGTATGGAATCTCCTCAAAAAACTAAAGATGGAACTGTCTTTTGACTCAGTGATTCAACTGCTGGGATTATACCCTAAGAATTCTGAAACCAATTCAAAAGAACCTATGCACCCCAATGTTCATAGTAGCACAATTTACAACAGCCAAGTGCTGGAAGCAACCTAAGTGCCCATCTACAAATGAATGGATCAAAAAACTATGGTACATTTACGGACTGGAATACTAAACAGCAGAAAGAAAGAAGGAGCTCCCATCATTTGCGACAGAATGGATGGAACTGGAAAACATTATGTGAAGTGAAATAAGCCAGGCAGTGAAAGGCAATACCATATGATCTCACATATAAGTGAGACATAATCAACAAAACAAACAAGCAAGCAAAATAAACCAGAGAGATGGAAATAAAGAACAAACAGACATTAACCATGGGGACAGGAGAGAGAGATAATGGGGGAAAGAAAGGGAAGGGTCAAGTCAAGGAACATGTATTAAAGACCAATAGACAAGGACAATTGGGTGTGGGGATTAAATATGGGAGATGGAGTGTGGGTAGAGCAAGGGAGCATAATGAGGGAAAAATGTGGACAACTGTAATTGTACAACAATAAAAAAAAACCCACACACATAAAAAGAAGCCATATTTATGATGTTTTTCTGAGCAAAGATATAAAACTTTGAATATTAATTGCCTAAAATAAGAATTTGTCAAAAAATAAATAAAATACCTCATGTACATAAATATAAACAGTTACTTCTGATTATAATATGTGGGCTCTTTCTATTTAAAGAAAGCAATGCATGCCAGGAAAAAAAGAGTATCTTAAAACATTGTTTTCCTATATAAGTATGAACATATGACCAAGCTGACTGGAGAGAGTAAGATGTTGGCATTATGAGACAACTTGGTAATACTAATTTTAGTTGGTTGAAAGCAACCTCTCAAAAAGAGATCTATCTGAATCCTAACATCTAGTATCTGTGAATGTTGCCTTATTTGGAAAAAAATAAAGATCTTTTTTTTATTTTAATTACTTTATTGTTGTTCAATTACAGTTGTCTGCATCTTCTCCCCTCCCCTCCTTCCACCCCCTCTAAACTCACCTCCCTCCCCTTCTTCCACCCTTCCCCTTGGTTCTGTCCATGTGTCCTCTATAGTAGTTCCTGAAAACCCTTCTCCACATAGCCCCCTCCCCCATCCCCTCTGGCTATTATTAGATCGTTCTTAATTTCAATGTCTCTGGTTATGTTTTGCTTGCTTTCTACTTTTGTTGGTTATGATCTGGTTAAAGGTGAAATCATATGGTATTTGTCCCTCACCGCCTGGCTTACTTCACTTAGCATAATGCTCTCCAGTTCCATCCATGCTGTTGCAAAGGTTATAAGCTCCTTCTTTCTCTGTGCTGTGTAGAATTCCATTGTGTAAATGTACCATAGTTTCTTGATCCACTCATTTGCTGATGGGCACTTAGGTTGCTTCTAACTCTTGGCTATTGTAAATTGTGCTGCTATGAACATTGGGGTGCGTAGGTTCTTTTGGATTGGTGTTTCAGGGCTCTTAGGGTATAATCCCAGCAGTGGAATTGCTGGGTCAAAAGGAAGTTCCATTTTTATTTTTCCGAGGATATTCCATACTGTTTTCCATAATGGCTGCACTGTTAAGTTATCCAGTTAGTGGTAATTTGTTGTGGCAGCCCTAGAAAACTAATACACTAATTTTCATAAATTTCATTCAGGTATCACATACAGCTTTCCATGTGAAAATTAGAAACAGTCATCTTCATCACCACAAGTGTCACAGATAGCAATAGACCAAATCTATAGATGAAAACAATGTTAACAAAGGAAATAATAACTCCAAACTTACAATAATTTGTTCAGGAGGGAGGAATGCAGAACAACTAGACTTCAGGAAACCTTCTCTGGGGCACCTAACTTCTGATTTTTTTTTTAATTTTTATTTTCTAAAGACATTTTAGAGAAGTTTTCTGTTCACAAGAATATTAAGCAGCAGGTATAGGGAGTTTCCATATATGCCCTACATACATACACAGCCTCTCTGTCAACATACACCAGAAAGGGAGATTTCTTATAATCTACTGACGTCATTATCATCCAAAGTCTATATTTTACATTAGGGTTCACTCTTGGTGCTGTATATTTTATTGGGTTTGACAAATATATAATTATGTGTATCCACCACAAAAGTATTGCACAGAATATTTTCACTGTCCTAATAATCCTCTGTCCTCTACCTATTCATCCCACTCCCTCTCAACCTCTGGCAATCTCTGATCATTTCACTGTCTCCATAGTTTTGTTTTTTCCAGAATGTCATGTGGTTGGGATCATATAGTATGTAGCTTTTTCAGATAGACTTCTTTCATTTAGCAACATTCATTTAAATTTTTCTACATTTCTTCATAGCTCAATAGCTCATATCTGTTCAGCTTGAATAATATCCCATTGTCTGGATGTACCAAAAATTATTTATCCATTCACCTACTGAGGGACACTTGGATTACTTCCAAGTTTTTGTAATTATGAATAAATCTGCTATAAACAATGGTGTGCAGGTTTTTGTATAGATATATGTTTTCATCCCATTTGAGTAAGTATCAAGGAGGAGAAATTTCTGGATAGTATGGTAATAATATGTTTAGTTTTGTAAGAAACTATGAAACTGTCTTCCAAAGTAATTGTAGCATTTTATATCTCCATCAGCAATGATTGAGAGTTCATATTCCTCCACATCCTTGCCAGAATTTGGTGGTGTTCGTGTTTTGTATTTTGACCATTCTAATAGAAATTAAGTGAAATTAAGTGAAATTTCATTTTTAATTTGCAGCTCCCTAAAGACATATGATGTTGATCATATTTTTATACATTTAATTAGTTATCTATTATTTATCTATCATATGTCTACCTATGTATGTATCTATCTATCATTATTTGGTGAGGCATCTATTTAGTTATTTTACCTTTTTTTAAGCATTATATGTTTCCTATTGTTGAGTTTTAAGAATACTTTATATATTATGGATAATAGTCATTTATCCCATATCGGAGGACACAAACATTAAAATTTATCTATCAAAAATTGTGTATTTATTTTTATATGTTTAAACTTCAGCCATCTTCAAAGTACTCTCCACTTGATGCCATATACCTATCAGAAGTACTAATTTAAACCCATTTTGAAAATTTCATTCAGCCTTCTTTAAATAATTAAGTCTTTAGAGATATACTTACCTTTTTAAAATAGACTGAGTTTTATAACTGGAAATAAGCAGCAGTTTGGAACTCTCCAGTAAGGAAAGTAATAAACTTTTAAAAAGATACATCAGCCCTGGCCAGTGTTGCTCATTTTGTTGGAGCATCACTCTGCATACCAATAGGTTTCGGGTTCTATCCTTGGTTAGGGGACATACCCAGGTTGCATGTTTGATCCCCATGTGATAGAGTGTGCATAAGAAAGCAACCAACTGATGGTTTTCTCTAACATTGATCTCTCTCTCTCTCTCTCTCCCTTCCTCTCTCTCTAAAAACAATGAAAAAAATGTCCTTGGATTAGGAGAAAAAAAATTTAAAACAAACAGACTTTATTTCATTCTTACCAAGACTTTTATCAGCCCTAGTTTTTGAGGCTTAGAGCCAGGTAGGAATTCTCTCACTGCTTTCCTGAATCTTCTATTTCAGTCATCAGCACTGGATTATTTATTTATTTTTATTTATTTCTTTATTAGAAACAACAGTCCAGAAATATTAAAATGGTCTACACAACACACTCCCCCCCAACTTGAATAACTACATACAGTTTCGTGGTGAAGAAAATGCCTATTCATAAAGCACAGGCCAACTGATTTATGAATTGCAAATGTGAATGAGAACAGTGAACATTTTCTAGGCACATAGTCATAATTTTTGTGCACATTTGACAATTAGAAACTTGAGAGAGCTTTCTTATATTTTTTGAAATTATTTTTTTAACCCATTACTTCCAGCTCCTTCTTTGACAACTATCAACTTGTTTTCTGTATCTATGGGTCGTTTCTGTCTTTTGTTTACTTATTTATTTGTTTTGAATTTTTAGATTCTATATTATAAATTCTTTCTGAAATTAAATAGAAAGCTTAGAAGATCTCAGTTTGTTTCTTCTCCACATGCCATTCTAAGGCCTTGTATACCTAACTGTAGTTGGTCTTGGAATAGTTGCTATAAACTGTCATGTTCAATATATCATTAATTAATTATGCACATACATGGTACACTTCAGATACTGTGTAACAGGGATATTGTTCAGTATTTGTGCATATGGAGTTTCCATTTGATATGTATGTATGTACGTGTGCGTGTGTGTGTGTGTGTGTATAAAATGTATAATTAAGTAGGAATTATTTCCATGGGAAAGTCACATGTATTAAGGGTGGAATGCTCTAGCAGTGTTGGTGGCAGGTGGGAAAATTTTTCTCTAACTTAATTTATGTAAAAAATCAAAGAAGAAAAGTTTTGATAATGTGAAATTTAAGGAGAATTTCGAGTCATGAGTTTTTCCTGGGGGAAAGAGTATCTAAGCAAAATGAATAGTAAGAACCTTGGGTAAAAGTTACTTGGATTTTCCAGGGAACCTCAAGGAGGTCAGAAAGCCAAGACTGAACATAGGAAGAAATAAAACCATACAGGCTGAAAGGATATAGAACCATGTAGACTATTGTAAATAGTTTGGATTATACTCTAAGGCATTTAGGAAACTATCAACAGGCTAAGAAAAAGGTGTGGAATGATCTAATTTATGAATTGAGAGGATGGCTCTGACTGTTGGCTTTAAAATAGATTCCAGAGAAAAAGAAGAAGACAAACCATCAGTTGGAAAGTGATTTTAATAAAGTATAGGTGTTAACTGAAAGCAACCCGATAGAATGACAGGGAAGACCCAATAAAATTGGCAGATTCAAGATGTAATTTGACATCAGAACTGACAGAATCTACTTATAGCTATTGTTGAAGTAGGGGTGAGTTACAAAAGAAAGGTATCAATGAATAAGGATTACAAAGTTTTTGACCTGGTAGATTGAAAATTAAAATTGAGAAAATTATCAGGGGAGTAAGATTGAATGTATAATCAAAAGTTTAGCTTTAGGGGTGTTAAACTTGAAATGTTGAATAGGCAGTTTGGTACTGTGTGTGAAGTCAGTAGAAAGGTTCAGACTGGACATATGTATTTAAGAGTCATCAATGTCCAGATGATATCTAAAACCATGAGTCTCACTAAGAGTACCAAGTAACTGTGTGGGAAAAAATAGACTTGGAAGACAAAGTCATGGTGATATTAGACATTCATAGTTTTTTGACCAGGATAGCTAGGCCTTATGGAGCCTAGAGCTTCACAATTTTGGTAATCATTAAAAAAAATCATAGGCAATTATAAATACCAATCATATACAAAACTTTGAAAGAGGACCATCAAAATCAGGAATAGCAGACTTTAATTAACTTCGTGGTCAATCTGCTTCTGGTTGGGGAGATGAGGGATAAGCGACAGAGTACACTAAGCAGTTGCCCACATGTGAGAAGAAAAGATCATATGGTATCCTCTAGCCAAGTAATTTCCAGGAGATTTTTTCTCCTTGAAACAGTGTTGGCTTAAATTCTGATAACTCAGCAAAGGAGGTGAAGACAAAGAATGCACCATTGGATTTGACAACATAGGAGCATTGGTGAACTTGACACAGTCGTGTTGGTTGGTGGGATGAGGGCAAATGTTAGCTAGGGTAGATTTAGACAGATAAGTGGAGAAAAAATATGGAACAGTGCATTTTTATGTAAGGGAAAGAGACATATGGCACAGAGCAAAAAGGAGATATGAGATCAAGGGAGAGTTTGGAAAATAATTCATATACATATGACTTGATTGCCTGGTTAACAAATATTTAGATTACTAGAAAACAACCTATTAAATGTATGAATATAAGAAAAAAGACACAGAAGCATCATTTCTTTGAGAAAAGGACCCCCTATCAACACTCCCATTTCCTAAAATATACAAATTTATTTAATATATATATATAGCGCTATATAAATGTAGAGATAGAAAAGGTTTTTTCCCAACTAGATGTTAACTGTAAATCATGAGACAGATTTCAAGCTCAACATTTTAATTTTGTTTTACTATAATCAATATATAGTGCTATTTAAAAATCAATGTTATTGAGACATAATTTCTATTTAATATAAGTTTATACAACAGACCCTTGAATAACACAGGGGTTAAGCTTTCCTATTTCACTTCCCTACATCTTCACCTGTGCCTCCTAGCATCATTTCCCAAATAATTAACTTGTCTCGGGGTCATTTTTTGGCAAGTTTATTATATAATTAAGATTTCATTCATTCATTCATTCATTCTCTCATTCAATCAATATTTATTACATTGTTACAATCTCCTAAGCAATGTAAACAAGATAAAAATATTGCCTGTCCCCAAAGAGCTAACAGGTTCATGGAGAGGACTGACACTGAACAAGAGATTCTGAGCATATAGAGACTAGTGCTCCAGTAACTAAAGCGTCAATTCTGTGTGGGTAGGGATTTCATCTCTCTCTTTTCTTTATAACTGTATTTCCAATATGAAGAATCCTTCTTGGCACATACTAGTTGCTAAATAATGAATCAATACTAAGTCTTAGACTACAAGCTTTAACAATTACAACCAGGGGAGTGCACAGAAGATTGGAAAACTGCACTGGAAAATAAGTTTAATTCTCTTATTCCTGGGGAGCTCAGGATAGAAAAAAAAGTAACACATTGTGAGAGATTAAATTCACATCTGGGTGAGTTGGTGATTTCACTTTCAAAAAGAGCTTGAAATAGAAAAGGTATTTAGTGAAACCATTACCCCAACAAGCCATTGTCACACACCGAAATTCTGTAGTTGGATATTTTTAACTTCTAAATTAAGGGATAAAAGGGTACATAAATTATAAAACATCTGATATAATATCTCCCTTTATAAGAGTGCTAGGGCTGTATAAAGTGCCACAAACTGGATAAACAATAGAAATTAGTTTCCTCACAGTTTTGGAGGCTCCAAGTCCAATGGTTAAGTGTCAGTAGGGCCATGCTTCCTCTAAAGGCACCAGGGAGTGATCTGTTCCATGCTTGTATCCTAGCTTCTGGTAATTTTCTGGCAATCTTTGGTGTTTCTTGATTTGTTGATGCATCAGCCTGATCTCTGCCTTCATGTTCACATGATGCTCTCCCTATGTTTATGTCTATCTCCAAATTCCCCGTTTTAATAAGGACATCAGTCATATTGGATCAGGGACCTACCCTACACCAGTATGACCTCATCTTAACAAATTGCATCAGCAATGATCTTATTTCTAAATCAGGTTACATTCTCTGGGACTGGGAGTTAGGACTTCAACATATGAATATTGAGGGCTCACAGTTTAACTCTTAACACACCGAATAATCTAGCCTTTGAGTTGCATGAGAGAAGGTATCATATGTAGCAAATGAGACTCAGTAATAAAGACACTAGTTCACTATCACAGGTGTGGCTTGAGGGTATTCCTTTTGTATTAATATGTGTAATATCAGCAAACTATAATAACTTTTATTTAGGCAGATTTAAGACTAACTTTTATTGTTTGGTGGAAGACAACTCACATATCAAAAGAGACTATATTTAGCACTACTTAAAAATCCAGAAGTTTGAATAATAATGAATTTGTGATAAACAAGTCATCTAATCTAAGTATTTTTTCTGTTACTGTTATAAATCTAAAATAACTTTCATCTCATGACTCTTAAAATCCTCTTGTGAAATTAACCACAGTTGTTCCATTCTATGGCTCCTATATTTCCTACAAGAAGTTTTATTTTAATATATTCTGATATGTCTTTAATTATTAGACATATTATTATAAAATTTTAGAAATAATATAATTTACTTTATTAATTTGTAATAAAACTTACATAGATGTAACAAAGTAGAAGAGCTGATCAAGTTTAAAATAGAAACATTTATTTTTTCCAAATAGTTAAATACTAGTAAATAATATATGTATGTAAAAGAGGATAGTGGAGCTAGAATATCATTACATAATATAAATAAGATATTTTGTAAGAATTACAAAATATCTTAATATATTTAATATTACCAGTTAAAATAAAGAAAGCTTTTACATAAGTTTTCTATTTAATGCCAAAAATGTAAATATGGAAATTGAACTGTAAATTAATTAACAGATAAGAAGCCTAGTATGCTTATGGTAATAGTATTTTTTAAATAATCCTTCTTGTTTTAGTCAGTTAAATACAACCTCACGACAGAAATAATGCATTTAATTAACAAAGATATCTTGACATTTGATATCCAGATGAATAATGAATTTGACATTGCCTCTAGAATTTCAGAATTTTGTTAAACTATGCTTATTAAAATAATGTTATAAGGATGTTCTCATCCCCAAACAAAAATCCATCATAAAGCCTTTATTTTAGAAATGACAATATTCCAGAACATGATTACTTGACTTGGAATTAGTTGAAGAATTGATGTGAGAATATTCATAAATAGAAAACAGTGGCAGAAACTGGTCTTTCTGAAGTCAACAGAGTTTCAAAGAAGACCCAGCAATGCTGTCCAAAGGGCAGCATCCAGACTAAAGGTCTTCCAGTTTGCTCTGCTATTTGATCTTTTGATCTCTACTCAATGTTTCAATGTCGTTACCTAAGAGTAAGAAAGAAAGGTCATTTTTCCCCTTAAAATTGAAGCTCTTAAACTTCAGTCTGTCTTCATTTCTCTCTTTCCTTTGAGGTTTCAATTTATCTTATCTGGTCCATGGTAGTCAAAAGTTCTCACATTGACAATAATGTGTAGACCAAGATTTTCTCCAGGAAAACCAAGTCAATCAGGACATGAGAGTTGTTAAAACATTCATGGCTTTGCAGCAAGGTAGAACTTACTTCTACTCCCAGCTCTGTTTCTACTTAACTATGCAACTGGACCAATTGCACAACTTTTCTTCAGTTTTAATAAGCATAATATAACATAGCAATGCTCTTTATTTTACATTTTTCTATTTAATATTACTCCTCATCTCTAACAGATGTGTGCTTTGGGCTAAGTAGGCAGAAGCTTATGATTTGGGCAATAACAAAGTGGAAAACATTTATATTTTCCTATATATGAGGTCCTTCCAGAAGGTATTTGCCATGTACTCTTAAAAATAGAGACATTTGCCCTGGCTGGTGTGGCTCAGTGGACTGAGTGCCAGCCTGTGAACCAAATGGCCACCAGTTCAATTCCCAGTCTAAGTCACACTAAGTTCCCAGTCTAAGTTCTTGGGTTGTGGGCCAGGTCCCCACTGGGGAGGGGCACACAAGAGACAACCACACATTGATGTTTCTCTCCCTCTCTTTCTCCTTCCCTTCCCTTCTTTCTAAAAATAAATAGTCTAAACAATAGAGACATATATTTAAGAAGATACAAGACACACTGTACATAGGACAGTGATGCCTCAGTCCCCTTCAAAGTAAGCAGCTTGGGACCTCATACAATTCCCCCAATCGTCATTAACTTCCCCATCAGACTTTCCTGAATCTCATCAATGGTCTGAAATCTCTTCCCTTTCAAAGGTGATTTTAGTTTTTGGAAAAGCCAGAAGTCACAGGGTACCTAATCTAGGCTGTACGGGGGCTGAGTCACCTTGGTGACTTGATGTCTTGTCAAAATCTCTGCATGAGATATGATTCATGAGTGGCTATATTATTGTGATAAAACTTCTGATCACCAGTTGCCCATAGCTGCGGCCTTCTGAATCATCCAAGTAATTTCTGTGGAGGGATGTACAAACTTAATGCAACACTTGATGCAGATTTGTTGCTCTACTCCCTCAGTCATTTCGAATATGTTCGTCACACAGTATGCATGCTCACTCAATGGTGTCTACCACCCCCACTGACTAGTAAAGTGAAGTCTTTATTGTTCATGCATGCACATTACAGTTCACTCTTTGCCTGTCAGGTTACATCGATGTTGTGCAAACCATTCTCATTATAATAACAATGGCTGGACTTTTTCCGGACAGACCCGGTATTAGCCTTTATGTAGGTGACTTTTTTAGAACCCACATAGGTGTAGTCTCATAGTCCATTTGCAATTAAATATTCATGTTTATGCCCTGGCCTGGTAGCTCAGTTGGTTGGAGCATCATGCCTTATACCAAAAGGTTGCAGGTTCGATCTTCAGTCAGGGCACATACCTAGGTTGCAGATTTGATCCCCCTTTGGGGAATGCACAAGAGGCAACCAATCAATGTCTCTCTCTCACACTGATTTTTCTCTCTCTCCCCACTTCCTCTCTCTCTAAGAATCAATAAAGACATCCTCCTTGAGTGAAGATGAAAAAAAAAAACACCTTTTATAGATATAAAAATATTCATATCTAAATATCTTATATGAATTAAATGTTTGCAAGTTACTTTAACAATCTCACCATATTGTGTGACTTCTGGTATGTATTCAGAAGAACCATGGTCCTCGTCTGTTGTATAATCTGGAGCACTGGAATAGTGAGGGGAAAAGGCAAAAAACAAGGAAATACTACTATCAAATGGAGGGATTATTTGACTAGGAAACACTAAGGGACGCTACTTAAATGGGAAGGCTTGGAGGTAGCTCTGAATTGGAACTCTCTCATGGGAAGAAAAGCCAAATGTAGTTTGTTCCATATGGGGAAGTAAACAGGTAGGCTAGAGAGTCAGGATATAGAAAATGGTAGTGGATGGACACCAAGCCCAACTTTACAACTAGCAAAAGGGAGAAAATAACACCCATGGCCAGATGACCCAGGCACTCAGCAGCAATTGCTGGGGACGGAGTGAGTGAAAGAAATGACACTAAAGTCCTTGCCCGGCTGGTGTAGCTCAGTGGATTGAGCGCGGCTGGGAACCAGACGGTCCTGGTTCGATTCCCAGTTGGGTCACATGCCTGGGTTGCAGGCCAGGTCCCCAATGAGGGCCATATGAGAGGCAACCATACATTGCTCTTCCTCCCTTCTCCTCTCTCTGAAAATAAATAAATAAAATCTTAAAAAAAAAAAAAAAAAAGAAATGACACTACAGTCTCATGGAGGCAGCTGCTGAGAGACCAGACAGTTTCATGCTGGTGCTTAGATACAAATATGACCCAGGCTCTTTTGACAAAGAACTTCTGTATCTTCTGGGCAAAATCAAAACTCATTAGCTTAAATAAATTTTAAGAACTTGGTGTACGTATTTGAGGCATGTTTTTTGAAATCTTTTATCATCTGTCACTTTTTCTGTCGTGTTAGATTCCTTGCTTATTTTGTATCCCCCAAATTTTGAATTATTTCTGATTCCAGCAATCTTTCTTACAATCTGAAGTCTCATCATCTTTCATTTCTCTCTTGAAATCCTGGGGCTTAACCCTGGTATCTCAACTCAAAAATCGCCTTCTTGCAGAAATTCTCCCTGACTTCACTAGGCCGGCCCAGTTTCCCATCATCACACCATACACATCCCTGTGAATTAAGAATCTTATTTTATCACAGTTGTTGACATATTTCTCCCCAGTAGAATGTAAGGAGGTGTAGGCAGGTCCATCTCCTTCAATGCCCTTCTTTCCTCTTAAGACCTAGTACGTGCCTGATCAGTTAGTATTCATCAGATACTGAAGGAACCAGAGAGATGGACACCATTGTAGTATTAGAGGCAAATTTTGGAACGCTATAAATATTCAATTTTATATATAGGATGTTGTCTGGCATGTAGTAAATGATTGATAGAAATGGTTTGTATCTTCCACCCCTCAACCTAAATCTAAAAATGTCTGTGATCTCCTGGTAGCCATAAATATCTACTTAAATGTAACTAAATATGAAAATCAAAATACAATGTTGTGCTGAGGGGGGAGGGGAGGGAGAGGATGCAAATAACTGTAATTGAACAACAATAAAGTAATTAAAAAAAAATACAATGTAGTGCTTTGCTCTACAGCATTCAAAAAATACCATTTGACTGATCCATGACATAAATACATATTCAAAATAAGTAAATTAATTAATTGTCCAATTGGGAAGAACAAGTGGGTTTTATATTCCCTTTCAGTTCTGAGCTTAAATAATGACCCTGGAATCATATAACCACTAAAAGTCATTTTAAACAAGCAATATTGTTAATTTAGAGTGCTTTATTTTTCACGGATTATTTTTTGTTTAAATATATCTCACTTGTTAATGAGAGAAATATTTTCTGTGTGATTTTCTTTTCATGAATTTCTACAGATCCTCCTACCTGAGTGCTCTGTCTTAATATATATATATGTATATATATTAAGACACAATATATGTATATGTATATATATATGTATATATATTAAGTATATGTATATATATTAAGACATATGTATATTAAGTATATGTATATATATGTATATATATTAAGTATATGTATATATATTAAGACACACAATATATGTATATATATATATATTTTTTTTTTCCTCTTTGGGGAGTCTCTTCTTCAAGAGAAACAATTACATTTAACAAAGAACAAAGACTAATGTTATTATTATAATAATGCTATTACTACAATAATGCTTTTACTACAATAATGCTATTATGCTACTATTACTGTTCTTGTGAATTGACAACTGCAAAATTATAGAGATAGATTTATAAACACTCTCGCCACTTTGCACTGCAGGAACCGTGCAATTTGGTCAAGGTCCACCTTTAATTCTTGTGTTTATATTCAGATCTCATTTGTATTTTTCTCTTAGAATCTTTAAATGCTACTTTATACAAAAGAATTCTATTAATGATGAGTCAGTCTGTCTTTATATATCCCCAAAATTGACTTAGATAGGTAAAGAGATAGGTAACACCCTAGATAAAAAAAAAAAAATACTAGCATTGTTTCATATGATTTGTAAATACAGTGAAAATTATGTCTTGTAACTTAGGAAAGGAAGATTTAAATGAATTTCCAATGTCATAACCTTATCGTGATAAAAATGTTCTTACTTCATATTTGTAATAAAATATTCCTTTTGTAACAATGAAATATTAATTTACATCTCCTATATTTAAAAAAGTCTGTTATGATTATTACATATGTGTTTGAGGAGCATGCTTGTGTAAATAATGTATTTTATTTTTTTACAACTGGATTTTATGTTCAGATATAGCTTTGTAAAGTTTTTTTATGTCCAAATGCAGTTGTACTATTTCCCTACTATTACTCTCTTGCCCTACCCACACCCCATTTCCCACATCAATCCTCTTCAACTTTGTCCAAACCCATGGGTCTCTTATACATCTTCCTTAGCTTGACCCTTCTTTTTTACCCCATTATATCAAAATTCCCCTCTGGTTATTGTCAGTTTGTTCCTTGTTTCCATGTCTCTAGTTCTATTTTGCTCACTTGTTCCTTTTGTTGATTAGCCTCCATTTATAGGTGTGATCATATGGTATTTGTCTTTTACCACCTGGATTACTTCACTTAGCATAACACTCTCTGGTTCCATCCATACTGTCATGAAGGGTAGGAGCTCCTACTTTCTTTCTGCTATATAGTATTCCGTTGTGTTAATGTACCAAGGTTTTTTGATCCACTCATTTATTGATGGCCACTTAGGCTGTTTCCAGCTCTTGGCTATTGTAAATAATGTTGCTATGAACATTGGGGTGTATAGGTTCTTCTGAATTGGTGTTTCAGGATTCTTAGGATATAATCCTGCAGTGGAATTTCTGGGTCAAAAGGCAGTTCCAACTTAATTTTTTTTCAGGATATTCCATACAGTTTTCCACAGTGACTGCACCAGTCTGCCTTCTCACCAACAGGGTACTAGGGTCCCTTTATTCCACAACCCTGCCTACACTTGTTTGTTGATTTGGTTATGATGGGCATTCTGACTGGTGTGAAGTGGTATCTCATTGTGGTTTTAATTTGCACCTCTCTGATGGCTAGTGATGCTGAGCAGTTTTTTCATTTGTCTCTTGGTCCACTGTATGTCCTCCTTGGAAGTGTCTGTTCAGGTCTTTTGCCATTTTTTAATTGGATTCTTTGTCTTCCTGGTGTGGAGTTGTTTGAGTATGGGAGATTGCTCTGCGTCTCACTCGAGAGATTGCCCAGCTCCCACTCGAAGGGACCAGTGGAGAGCGACACAGGATGAACACCTATGGACAGGTTCTCCTGTGGGGAATCAGGCCTGCATTGTACTTCCTTTTTGCTAAAATCCCTCACCCTGAGTTAAGGCAGCAAGGGCTTACTGAAACTTCCTAAAATCCATGCTAAAACCTTCCAAGGACAAGTGTAACCAGTTCAATGACTTTCCCCTTTACATTTGCAAATACCCTCCTTTCTTGATGTAATTAGTAACATCCTTTCCTTTGTTATCTGTAAAAGGTAATCACCTACAGTGATCCTATGCATAGTCAATGATGACCTGTGTGTAGTAAATAAAAACCACCCTCAATGTAATGTGCCCAGAAAAACAATAAAAGCCTGTCAAGGCAAGGGTCAGCACGCTCTCCTTTTAAGAGAGTAGCCATGCCATCCCTTTTCCTCCATAGGATTTGGTAGTCTGTGTGAATTTGCCTCATGTCTCAGCCATGACTACACAGACACAACCATGATGCCGTGGACAGTGCAAGCTGGAGTTCACATCATTTGAGTACTTTCTGCATTTTGGAGATCAAACTTTTGTCTAGGGTATCAGTGACAAATCAATTTCCCCATATATTTGGTTCCCTTTTCATTTTTCTGATGTTTTCTTTAGCCATGCAGAAGCTTTCTATTTTGATGAAGAATCTTTTTTTTATTCTTTCCTTTATGCCCCTTTTTCTAGAGGACATATCAGTGGAAATATTGCTGCAAGGAATATCTGAGATTTTTCTGCCTATGTTTTCCTCTAGGACTTTTATTGGGTCATGACTTATATTTAAATCTTTTATCCATCTTGAGTTTATTTTTGTGTATGGTAAGTTGGTGGCCGTGTTTCTTTTTCTTTTTTTTTTTTTTTTTTTTTTTTTTTTTTTTTTTTTTTTTTTTTTTTTTTTTTTTTTTTTTTTTTTTTTTTTTTTTTTTTTTTTTTTTTTTTTTTTTTTTTTTTTTTTTTTTTTTTTTTTTTTTTTTTTTTTTTTTTGCTTGTAGCTGTCCAGATCTGCCAACACCATTTGTTGAAGGGGTTATTTTTACTCCATTTTATCCTTCTGTCCCACCTGGGTCAAATATTAATTGACGATAGATACATGGGTTTATTTCTGGACTCTATCCTGTTCCACTACTCTTTGTGTCTGTTATTATGCCAGTACCAGACTATTTTGATTACAGTGACCTTGTAATATAGTTTGATATCAAGTATTGAGATCTATCCTACTTTGTTCTTCTTTCTCAAAATTGCTACAGCTATTCAGGGTCATTTAGGTTTCCAAATAAATTTTTGAAGTGTTTGTTCTATATCTGTGAAATATGTCATTGGTATTTTAATAAGGGTTGCATTGAATCCATAAATTTCTTTGGGTAGTATGGATATTTTGATGATGTTAACTCTTCTAATCCATGAACATGGTATATGCTTCCATTTGTTTCTGTCTTCTTTAATATCTTTCTTCAGTGTTGTGTTTTTCTGCATACAGGTCTTTTACCTCCTGGTTAGGTTTATTTCTAGGTACTTTATTTTTATTGTTGCTATATGAAATGGAATTTTTTTCATGATTTCAGATTCTGATCTTTCATTGTTGATATACAAAAATGTCTTTGATCAACAAAAGAGAAAATAAAACAAAATATAACCCGAAACATTGAAATTAAGAACAATCTAACAATAGCCAGAGGGGAGTGGGGAGGGTTTTCAGGAACTACTATAAAGGACACATAGACAAAACCAAGGAGGAAGGTGGAAGCAAGGGAGGGAGGTGGGTTTAGATGGGGTGGGGGGGAAGTGGAGGGGAGAAAATGCAAACACCTGTACTTGAACAACAATAAAGTAATTTTAAAAAATTAAAAATAAATAAATAAATATACAGCCAAAAAATGTTTTTGATGTTTGAATGTTGACTTTTTATCCTGCTGTTTGCCAAATGGACTTATTAGGTCATGTAGATTTTTGATGAAGTCTATAGGGCTTTCTATGTATGTTATTATTTCATCTGCGAACAATGAAAAGTTTACTTCCTCCTTTACAATTTGGATGCCTTTTATTCATTTTTCTTGTCTGATCACTGTGGTTAGAATTTCCAATACTGTATTGAATAGAAGTGGTGAAAGCAGACACATTTTCTTGTTCTTGATCTTAGTGGAAAGCTTTTATTTTTTGCCTGCTTAGATGATGTTTGCCACAGGTTTCTCATATATGGCCCTTAATATGTTGAGGTATGCTCCTTCTACTCCCACTTTGTTGAGTGTTTTTTATCATAAATGGATGCTGTACATTATCAAATGCTTTTTCTGTATCTATTGATATGATCATGTAATTTTTGTCTTTCCTTTTTTTAATGTGCTATATTAACCTTATTGATTTGTGAATATTGTATCAACTTTGCATTCGTGGGATGAATCCCACTTGATCATGGTATATGATCTTTTTAGGGTATTGCTGGACCCAATTTGACAGTACTTTGTTGAGGATTTTATCGTCTATGTTCATCAGTGATATTGGCCTGTAGTATTTTTTCCTTGTGTCTTTCTTTTAAAGAAAGACCTATTCTTTATTTCTCCTAGCCCTTGCTGATAGATTCTATGTTCTTTTTCATGCTGATGTCATACTCAATAAATTACTTGTAGCTTCCCTGTAGTTGTTTTTTTTTTTTTTTTTTTTTTTTTTTTTTTTTTTTTTTTTTTTTTTTTTTTTTTTTTTTTCTGGTAATTCTAATTGAGCTTATTGGGATTCCTTATAACCATTGTTTTGATATCAGTATCTGATAGTTTACTTGCCTCTGCTTCATTTAGTGCTCTTTGTGGTGATTCCTCTTTTCCATTCATTTAGGGTTGTTTCTTTGTCTTCTCATTTTTGGCAAGCTTTTTCTTGTTTCCTTCTGCTTCTTAAATTGATCTATTTTGAATCCCTGTCTTTTTTTTTTTAATTTATTGTTGCTCAATTACAGTTGTCTGCATACTCTCCCCTCTCCTCCCCTTCCAATCCTACCTCCCCTCCCTACCTCCTTCTACCCCTTGGTTCTGTCCATGTGTCCTCTATAGTGGTTCCTGAAAACCCTTCTCCCAATTGTCCCCTCCCCCCTCCCCCCTGGCTATTGTTAGATTGTTCTTAATTTCAATGTGTCTGGTTAAGTTTTGCTTGCTTTTTCCTTTTGTTGATTATGTTCCAGTTAAAGGTGAGATCACATGGTATTTGTCCCTCACCGCCTGGCTTACTTCACTTAGCATAATGCTCTCCAGTTCCATCCATGATGTTGCAAAGGGTATAAGCTCCTTCTTTCTCTCTGCTGCATAGAATTCCACTGTGTAAATGTACCATAGTTTCTTGATCCACTCATTTGTAGATGGGCACTTAGGTTGTTTCCAGCACTTGGCTATTGTGAATTGTGCTGCTATGAACATTGGAGTGCATAGGTTCTTTTGAATTGGTTTTTCAGGATTCTTAGGGTATAATCCCAGTAGTGGAATTGCTGGGTTGAAAGGCAGTTCCATTTTAATTTTTCTGAGGAAGTTCCATACTGTTTTCCACAGTGGCTTCACCAGTCTGCATTCCCACCAACAGTGAAGTAGGGTTCCCTTTTCTCCACATCCCCTCCAACAGTTATCTGTTGCTTTGTTGATGATGGCCATTCTGACTGGTGTGAGGTCTTGGTGGTATGGATTTGTGTGGTAGGAGCCTTGTGTGAGTCAATGGCGCTGTCTCCTTGATCTCTTGAACTTGATCCTCTTTGGGTGCCCTGTATGCCATTTATTTTGGCCCTCTGGATGTAATTGGGTTTTGATTATTTTGGGGTTTACTTTGGTGTGTCCTTCCTTCCAGCTGGTTGAATGAGGGTCACTCCACCCATCGCTTCTTGTATGCTATTGTTCAGTTACTGCCAGAACACAACTACAAAGCCCAGGAAAGAAACCTACACTGACAAAAATAACTCCCACCTGCAAACCCTCTATCAACAGCCAATGAACCAGTATTAATAAGGGCGTAATGAGATTAAGACTATTATAAGAAAGGAGAGTGAATATGAGATAACCTACTTAATAAAAATAATTTTGAGAGGTTAGAGAGGAGGAGCACTAATGAGAGTAGGACATTGGAGCAATGAGAAGAAAGTAAAATTTACATCATGAATAAAAAAGGGAATGAAGAAGGTGAAATGGAGTAAGAGAAGGGAAGTGCATAGTATTAGGTTTAAACAGAAAGTTAAATAAAATAAGATAAAATGATAAAGAGACTGAAAAAGAAAAAAAGAAAGTAAATAAATAAATAGTAAAAAATAGGAACCAAATTGGAGAAAGATCCATAACAACAGTATCAATAACAAATGAGCTGAAATTAATACATGTGGGATGGGAATAAGAAGAAAAAAGTCAAGAAAAAAAAAGTTTAAGTGATGTCTAGAGAAAAGGGAAGTGATTTTGAGATGATAGAGTAGAAGGGATTACAAAGAGTGAGGATTGAAAACAAGAGTAAGACAGGAAAAAATCAAAAATTGAGACAAAAAGAAAAGAAGAAAGAAAGGAAAAAAGCAGATGAAAAAGAAAAAGAACAGGCTGAGACAGGGCAAAATTAAAATATGATAGGACAAAAAGTGTAGGAGACAGGAATGGTAAAATTTGATATTTGAAATACAAAATTAGTGCATCTCTAGAGAAAAACTTAAATAATTCAACAACTATCCTATCTACAACCAACTAGCAAAGATTGCTAAAGGTGGGAAGAGAATGTGGGTATTTTAAGGGCAGGAAAAAGAATGTGAGATGATCTTTGACAAAATTGTTTTTGAGATGCTGGCAGGGGGGAAATAGTAAGACTGGAATGGAAACAAGTTGTAGCAAGAGAGAAAACAAAATTTAAAATAAAAATAGTAAGAGGAAAGAAGAACGTAAAATGGAGTAAGAGAAGGGAGGGGCAAAGTATATGAATTGAAATAAACAATAGTATAAAGCCTAGTGACTTAATGCACAAACTTAAAGGACAAGAAATGAATGTTAAAAAGCTATGTAGGAAAGAAAATATCACAAATCATGGTGAAGACCACGGTAGATTTTTTCTCAGTAGCATCTAGTATTTACCACTATTTTTTCTTTCTGGTTCTGCCTTTGGTGATGTCACATGGTGACTCTGTTTGACCTTAGACAGCCTGTTTTAGACTCTCAGGGATCTGTCTGTGGCTGACTTCATCAGTTTTTAATACGGGCACTCTATACTCAGCAGTCAGGCTTAAGCACCATAGAGGGGACTGAATCCCTCCTGATGTTGGAGGTATTGTTTCCCATCAGGCTGCTGCCACTCAGGGGAGTGGTGTGCCTGAGCAAGATGGCTGCTGTAGTCAGGGATGACACAGCTCTGGGATCCTGGTGCCTAGTCTTTCAGTTCTCTCTCCAAAGCCTCCATCCCCAGTTTCTCCTCAAGCTTCTCTCGTCTACTCTGCCCTTTTCCCCCTCTTTGCCAGAGGCCAGGGTAAGTGGCTGCAAATGAAAATGTATGCCTTGGCCCCTTAAATGGCTCTATCTGTCCCTGGCAGAGAGTAACCTTGCTGCTTTAGGCAGCTGGATGTTATCTGTGTACTTTCTAGGCTCTGGTGCCCTAGGCTGGGAATCCCAGGTTAGGGTTTAAATCCCACACTTCTCAGAGGGATTCAACTGGCTGCTTAAATATCCCTCTGGCCCTTCAGCTTCTGCCTGTGGGCCCCTAGCCAGTACACTCCTGTCTCCATCACACTCCACACTAGTCATGTTTTGCTCAAGCTGATTCTTCTGTCTGTCTGAGGTTATAAGTCTTCTCTCTCATATTGTTCAGTTGTTTATTCTGGATGATTTCTTCTCAATTTAGTTGTAATTCCAGACTGGTCCTGAGAGGAGATTAGTGTAACTTCCACTTACTCCTCTGCCATCTTGGATTCCTCAAACATCTTAGTAAATGATTTAATGTTAGAATATAAGCATTTTTTCTGACTTTCAGCCAAGAAGGGGCATAGGTAGATACACTGTGCCTTTTTGCACAACCAAAAGAAGGACAACAACAAATTTAAAAACAAAAAAACAACCAGAACTGACAGAAAATCGAATTGTATGGAAGTCTTACAATCAAGGGATTAAAGAGAAAACATTCATTCAGACCAGTGTGAGGGGCAGAGACGGGCAGCCGGGTGGAGAAGACTCATGGCAAGGCAGTGAGTCTTCTGGTGGACTGGGTAAGGTTGTGACTGGAATACAGGGCAGTCCCATATTTGCATGTAAATAAACTGGGAGGAACAACTAGGGAGCGAAACGGACCACACAACCCAGGGTTCTAGTGTAGGGAAATAAAACCTCAAAACCTTTGGCTAAAAAAACCTGTGTGGGTTGAGGTGTGAGGTATTTCACTTTTCATAGACTTTATTTTTTCCTCTAATTTCTGACCATATTCAACCAATTCTGTGAGCATCTTGATTACCAATATTTTGAACTGTGCATCTCATAAGTTGGCTGTCTCTTCATCGCTTAGTTGTATTTTTTCTGGAGCTTTGATCTATCCTTTTGTTTGGGCCATTTTTTTTTTTTTTTGTCTCAGTGTTCCTGTTACATAGTAAGGGGTGGTGCCTTAGGTTTTTACCAGGACAGGGCAACCCATGTCTCTGCATTGTGATACTCTATGTGGGGGAGGGATCTGAAAGGGAACAGTGGCACTTGCTCTGCTCCCTGCTGGTTTTCAGTCACTTCCCCCACTACCCACAATCAAATTGGGCCCTTCTGGTGCTTATTTCAAGGTGGGTAGGTTTGTATACATTCTAGGACTCTGTGGGTCTCTCCAACTAGCTCTGCTGTGAGGATGGAAAATGTGCTGGGCACCAACAGTCACGGGAAGGAAACCAGGACTCAAATCAATGGTTTGGAGCAGAAGGTAGAAAGAAACATTCAACCAGAACAGAATGAAGAAACAAGAACTCAATAAATAAATAAATAAATAAAATAAAAAGAGAGGCTTAGGAACCTCCAGGACAACTTTAAGTTTCCAACATCCAAATCATAGGGGTGCCAGAAAGAGAAGAGGAAAAACAAGAAATTGAAAACTTATTTGAAAAAATAATGGAGAACTTCCCCAATCTGGCAAAGGAAATAGACCTTCAGGAAGTACAGGAAGCTCATAGAGTCCCAAAGAAGTTTGACTCAAGGAAGCATATACCAAGGCACATCATAATTACATTACCTAAGATTAAAGATAAGGAGAGAATCTTAAAAGCAGCAAGAGAAGAGGAGTCAGTGAACTACAAAGGAGTTCCCATTAAACTATCAGCTGATTTCTCAAAAGAAACCTTGCAGGCAAGAAGGGGGTGGAAAGAAGTATTCAAAGTCATGAAAGGCAAGGACATACATCCAAGATTACTGTATCCAGCAAAGATATCATTTAGAATGGAAAGGCAGATGAGGTGCTTCTCAGATAAGGTCAAGTTAGAGTTCATCATCACCCAGCTCTTATTATATGAAACATTAAAGGGACTTTTCTAAGAAAAAGAAGATAAAAAACATGAACAGTAAAATGACAACAAACTCACAGCTATTAATAATGAAACCTAAAAAAAACAAAACAAAAACAAACAATTAGAACAGGAACAGAATCAAAGAAATGGAGATCACATGGAGTGGGAGTGGGGCAGGGAGAGAGGGGGAAAAGGTACAGAGAATAAGTAGCATAAATGGTAGGTAGAAAATAGACAGGGGGAGGTTAAGAATAGTATGGGAAATGTACAAGCCAAAGAACTTATATGTATGACCCATGGATATGAACTAAAGGGGGGAGAATGTGGGTGGGAGGGGGTGTGCAGGGTGGAGGGGAATAAAGGGCAGTATGGGACAACTTTAACAGCATAATCAAGAAAATATGTTTTTTTTAAATATGCATTTTTCTGTTTCAAGAAGTTTAAAAACATCACTGATCTGATGAAATTTTATAAAAATACTATTAGTGATATACAAAGCTCTGTCTTTATTAGTATAAACATATATAGCACATATAAAATTATCTACAATAGTTACACAGAGTACCTTAAAGATAACTTTGTGAAAAGTATAAAAATCATATAATAGCAATTCTAAATTTAATTTTCTCACTTGAAATCATGCATAAATAAACACTTTCTATGAAAGGTATCAATTCTGAAGGTGACTACATAGAAGAATTATAGAATGATTTCTTGATAATTTAAAAAATGTAGTCTTACTCTCAAAGTCAAGGATCCATTCCCTTTAAAATAAAGATTTAAAATTATGACCTCCCACACCTGATAAAATATTGGGGCCAATAAACTATCTCCAGGTCATAGTACTTGCTTAAAACAAAAATATATGTGAACACTGCATTATTCTTTCTAAGAATATTCAAAATGGTGTTTAAGAATTTTCTCTCCTAGTTAGCTTTTTGTTCCAAAACTAATGATCATTTCAGTGCTAAATGCCTGTTATTATTTGATATTCAATTTTTAAGACAAAGAATATATAGCAACAGTTGTTTCCTGCCTTAGTAATGAAATTAAAATTATAAGGAATGGGGAAAAATGTAAAATTCCTGAGATGACCAAGAGATGGAAAATTCATCCTAAAAAGAAGTGGACATGTGCTTCTTATAATAAGAAGACTTATGGCTAATACCCCAAAAGAAATGGCTCTGTCTGTGCTAAGGCGGGGTAAGTTCACACTGATAGGAACTTCACCTCTGAGCATCTCATCCTAATTGTCTCAATTACCAGTTAATCTAGAACTTCTAAGACTAAGTCCCAAAGTAGTGACCAAGAAGTTGTATATGACATGTGTATGAAGTCAGTAGAAACCTTTTAGTACTGTGAGTGTCTCAAGGCTAATAATAAGTGGAAGAGTTACTGGTTAGTCCTAAGATGGTCTACAGGAAGTTTACTGATAAAACAAATTTGCTGGTGCAAGGGATCTGCTCCAGCTTCTTAACTGTGACAGCAGCTAGTAGCATGCTACAAGGACCCAGACAGTAATCAACAACTCCTTCAGTGAAGAACAAAAGGTAAACCTCTTTAGGAGAAGCCTCAAATAAATTCATATCTCAGAACTACTGAGATTTTATACTTGGAATGATTTTAGAGAAATTTACAGGAAAACTTCATTATGAATCTCTCATATACAAAGTCCCTTGAGAAACCTATTACTGTTTGTCAACTGCAGTAGAAGACATAATGCTTTTTTTATTAATAAGGTTCTCATTTTGTTTCCAAAGGGATTGTTGTAAAATATCATGATTAATTGAAGATTTCTTTTTACTTCTGATTTGCCTGATTGACACAAGTAACCCTTATTAATTTCCCCAGATGCCTGAAGTAGTATAAGCAAAGAAACACAAGATGATGCATTATTTATTCTTTCAATGGTCATTTTCATCTTTGTCACAAGTTTTAATTTAATGAGGTCACATTAGCATGCTGTCCACTGACTGTAACATGGGAAGTGTTAATAAAACAATTTAAACTCTTTAGATTAAGCAAATTTACTCAAATTCATGTTCAGACACTTAAAACTCTAGCCATGCATTATACCATGAATAATGTGTTTCCCATTACCAGGTGCATTAAAAATGATAGAACACAATCATTTATGTTAAAAAGTTAGAAACACTCACCAAAAACATCATATCTCTGCTTCCTACTTAAAGCAATTTGACAATGTCAGGTTTAAAATTTAATGGACTTGATAAATTTTTGCTTCACTCATTTATTTGGAGAACATAATATTTTTACCAATATTTTATATAGATTTTAGTCTTGTAATACTCAGATGAAAAACACTGTGCATCACTCTGTCAGTTATATTATTTAAATGTTGTAGATATTACTAAAATGTTATTAATATTTAATATGGTATGATATACATCCCCATTCATATTATAAATTCTAGATCTCTTTTACTTCCTTCATGGGCTTTTATTTCAATTAATATTTAAGTATATGTACATTGGAAATATAATATTTTTAAAAATCTAAATATTCTACTTAAAGATGATCAGGCTATAGTAAATTTTGAAAGACTAAAATTTATGTGATTAATGCACTCCTTTAAGTAGAAGCTCAAGTTCATGTGAGGAAGACCTTCTATGCCCTATTTATCCCTGGTTTTCAGTGTTTAATTCTTGATTGTGGCTATTTTTTAAAAAATATTTTATTTATTTTTTAGAGGGGGAAAGGAGAGAGGAAGAGAGGGAGAGAAACACCAATGTGTGATTGCCTCTTGCACAACCCTTACAGGGAACCTGGCCTACAACCCAGGTGTGTGCCCTAGACCACAAAATGAACTGGCAAACCTTTGATTTGCAAGAAGGCCTCAACCGCTGAGCTACACCAGCCAAGGCTGATTATTGCTATTTTGAGAACTACCATGATTACAAAGGAAGAGAAGTTCCTGCTCTGTAATTTATAGCTCATAATGTATTATTTGCAATGGTCATTTACTCTGTCAAGTCCTCAGTTTCTTTACCTGTAAGAGAAAATAATACCATACTATTCATATTTATTTTATTTTATTCAATAAAGATTTCAGGTGGCTTTAAAATTCACAGTATTATTTATTATGTTACAAATGTAAAAAGACAAAACAATTCAGAAAGGGGTAAAATGAAAATAAAATTGGTAGACTTTAAATATAATAGCTACTTAAAAGCAATTTTGTTTAATCTCATTTTATTCTGACCTTTCAAATAACTTATGAATATGGCAAGCTATGTAATAATATCTGCCCCATGTTACTCAGAATTTTTTTTCTTTTGAGGAGTGGATAAGCAATAATGAATACAGCAATTTACAAGAAACGGTTTTGTAAAGAGTAAACATACATTTACTATTATTAGTGTGACATATTTTAATAGTCTCTCAGTTGTATCTCCTTAGTCTATATATTATGTAGAGTTCTGTATAATATTATTTTACTTGCATTTTCCTTTTTGTGTACAATTCTGCTCTCTCCCTTAGGAGATCAAAAGAATGTTGAGTAACAGGACTTTCCATTTTTTTAAAAACATAGTGCATATCTTTTCTATATTTCTTTTCCTGAAACAATCCTCCTGCTAACCATGTGCTGGATAGAAGCTGAGACCTGGCTATCAACATATTTAGAATTCAAGATGGTTAAAAATTACAGGAGGGACTTTGTAATTTTCAACATATCGTAGACAGAATATATATCACTGAGGGCATCCTCTTTTATCAGAATTGTGATTACTTTTAGTTTCATAAAATATATATTAATACATATACTGAATTTCATGAGTGATTTAGACATCAATGATGATGAGCCCAAGATCTCTTCTATAGGAATGCCCATCTACCACAAAGAGGTATTTTCTGCTCAGTCTTACCCTGAAGAGATGGCCACCTATCTCATGACTCACAGGAAGCTATTTTCACAGTATGAAAATAAAAAATTGAAACACTTGCCCATAATGTGTTTTACATATGGTGTACTGCATGTTCTATGAAAAATTAACTTTATCATGTTTACAAAGCATAGAGGTTAGAATAATGACCATAGAATTACCTTTGGGATATACTTTTTTGTGTTAATAAGTAAATAAATTTTACATCCATAGGGGTAAGAGAAGTAAACTCATCCCATAATAAAAAAAAAAAGTAAAACACCAGCATAAATTATTCTTTGTATAAACATTAAAAACAAGAAAAAACTTGAGCCTATCTGGAGTAATTATGGAAATACATGTTTAAAACTAAAAACCCAGTTCAGGAGAAGATGGCGGAGGAGTGAATGGAAGTCACACTAACCTTCTCCCAGGGACAGTCTGGAATTACAGTTCAATTGTGGAGAAACCACCCAGAACAAACAACTGAGCAATAGCCAGAGAGAAGCCATGTAACTTTAGATGGACAGAAGAATCAGCTTCGGCACAACCTGTCTGGCAAGGAGTGTGGTAGAGACTCCAGAGTGCTGGCTGGGAACCCACAGGTTGCAGCTCCAGAGGGATAATTAAGCGGCCAGTTGGATGCCCCTGAAAAGAATGGCGTCTAAACCCTAAGTAGGCCAGGATCCCCAGCCTAGAGTACTAGAGCCCAAAAAGTACAGATTACATCCAGTGGCAAAAAGTAGAATGGTTGCAGAGACAGATAGCTAGAGACTCAAGAGCCTATTAAAAGGCCAATACACAAATTTTCATTTGCAGCCACTTACCCTGGGCTTTGGCATAGGTAGGGGCCAAGTAGACTAGAGATGCCTGAGGAAAGACTGGAGATAGAAGCTTTGAGGAGAGAACTGAGAGAGTAGTTGCTAGGTTTCCGGTGCTGAGTCATCTTTCATAGAGCAGCAGCCATGTTGCTCAGGCAGACCACTCCCCTCTGAGTAGCAGAAGCCTGAGGGAAAATAGTAGCCCTGACCTCAGGAGGGTCTCTGTTCTTGCCCTGTGGTATTTAAGCCTGACTGCTGAGTGCAGAGTGACTAGATTAAAAACCAAAAGAGATAGCCATAACAGTAGATTCCTGGTAAAGGGGGTGGGGGGATTAGAGTGGATTAGGAGAGACTGGGTTTAAGGAGAGACTGAGGATGGAGGCCTTGGAGAGAGAACTGAGTGAATAGTCACTGGGATCTGGTGCTGAGCCAACCCCCATATGCAGCAACTATCCAGCTCAGGCAGACCACTCCGCTCTGAGCAGCAGCAGCCTGTGGAGAAAGAATAGCCTCCACTCCAGGAGGGATTTGGCCCCACCCTAAAGTGCTTAAACCTGACTGCTGAGAGCAGAGTGACCGGAATAACAATTGAAGGGACTGCCATGGATGGCAAATCCCTGGAAGTATTGAACAGGCTGCTTAAGGTCAGAAAATATCAACATCTGACATCACCAGAGGCAGAGCCAGAAAGTAAAAAACAGTGGTAAATATAAGAGGCTACCGAGATAAAAGCCACTGTGGCCTTCTTCATGATTTCCAGTATTTTCTTTCCTGCATAGCTTTTTAACATTCATTTCTTTTCTAGCCAGTTTATACATATTAAATCACTAGATTTTATACTATAGTATAATTCAATTCACATATTTTGCTCCTCCCTTCTCTTAGCCCATTTACATTCCTCTCATTATTTTCATTTCAAATTTTATTTTCTTTCTTGCTACAACTTGTTTCCATTCTTCACTCTTACTGTTCTTCCCCATCCAGTCACACAAAACCAATTTTCTTGTCAAGGGTCATTTTACAACCTTTTGCCTAGCTCTTAAAACACCTGCATTCTCTCTCCACCTTTAAAAATCTTTGCTAGTTGGTTGTGGGTAGGGTAGTTGCTGTTGCTTTGTTCTTTCAATTTTATCTCTAGTGCTTCACTAATTCTGTATTTCAAATATCAAATTTTACTTGTCCCCTCTCCTACTCTCTTTTTTACTCTCAAGTTTAAATTTTGCCATCTTAGCCTGTTTTTTTCTATTGTCTTTCTTTTATTTCTCTTTCATCCTGCCTTTTTGTTTTTCTTTATTCTCCCTTTTTTACTTTTTTCTTTTTTTACATCCAAAAATTTAATTTTTCCCTCTCTTAGCCTGGTTTTTGTACCTCACTCTTTGTATTCCCTCTACCTCTATCATTTCAAAATAACTTCCCAGTCCTCTAAAAATCTCTTAGACTTTTCGTTTTCCCTCTTATTCCCATACCACCTATATTAACTTTAGGTCATTTGTTGTTGAAAGTACTGTGTGGATCTTTCCTTCCAATTTGGCTCCCACATTTTAATTAATTATTTACTATTTTTCTTCCTTTTTCTTTCTCTCTCACTTTATTTTATCTTGTATTATTTTAATTTCTGTTTAAACCTAATACTATATGCTTCCCACTCATATTCCATTCCACATTCTTCATTCCCTTTTTTATTCATGGTGTAAGTATTACCTTCTCTCTTTCCATTCCTCCAACTCCCAACTCTTATTAGTGCTCCTCTATCTACCCTCTCAAAATCATTGTTCTTTCAGTAGGTCATCTCATATCTGTTCTCCTTTCTTATAATAGTCTCAATCTCATTATGCCCTTATTAATACTGGTTCATTTGCTCATGATAGTGGGATTCTGGAGGCAGTTATTTTTGTGGGTGTGGGTTTGTTTCCTGGGCTTTGTGGTTTTGTTCTGGCAGCACCTGCACAATAGCACACAAGACATGGTGGGCAGTCAACCAACTGGAGGGAGGGACTTACCAAAGAAAGAACCATCAACAATCAAAACCCAATTACATGCAGACAACAAGCATAAACAGCATAAAGTTCAGGTGATCAAGGAGAATGAACCACTGAATCTCACAGGTTTCCTACCATAGAAGTTCACATCACAAAGTCAGAAAGTCAAAACAGATCAATTTAAGACTCAGAAGCAAACAAGAGGAGTCTTAAAAATAATGGGAAGACAAAAAAAACAAACCCCAAATGAAAGGAAATGACAAAGACTCAGAAAGAATACTAAATGAAATAGAGGCAATTCAGCTATCAGATATTGAGTTCAAAACAATGGTTATAAGGAAGCTCAATGAGCTCAAAGAGAATTACCAAAAACTACAGGGAAACTAGAGGAACTCACTGCAAATGATATCAGTATAAAAAAGGACATAGAAAAAATCAACAAAAGCTGAGAGGAAATGAAGAATACAATTTATGAATTGAAGAACACAGTAGAAAGAATCAAAACTGGCTAGATGAAGCAGAGGGTTGAATCAGTGAGCTGGAGGATGAGGTAGAAAAAAACTCCCAAAAAAGAGCAAGAAAAAGAAAAAAAAAGACTCAAAAAGAATGAAGAAGGTTTAAGGGAAATACAGAACAACATGAAATGGAATAATATCAATACAATAGGGATAGCAGAAGGAGAATAAGAGGAGCAAGGGATAGAAAATTTGTTTGAAAAGTAATGATGAGAAACTTCTGTAACTTGATGAGAGAAAAAGCCCAAAATCCAGGAAGCAAAGAGGGTCCCAATCAAGAGGAACCCAAAGAGGCCCACTGAAAGACACATCACAATTAAAATGGCAAAATTTCAAAACAAAGAGAGAATCTTAAAGACAGCAAGGGAGAAATAGGAAGTAACATACAAAGGAGCCCCGATAAGGTTAGCAAATGACTTCTCATACAAAACCATTACAAGCCAGAAGGGAATGCAAAGAAATATTCCAAGTAATGAAAAACAAAGGCCTGCAACTAAGTCTACTCCATCCAACCAGGGTCTCAATTAGAGTAAAAGGAGAAAAAGGAGTTTCCCAGACAAAAGAAGGCTAAAAGAATACACCTCCACCAAACCAACATTGCAAGATATGCTAAAGGGACTGTTTCCAAAAGAGGAAGAAAACCAGTGAAAGAGAGAGGAACACAGGTATAAAGAAGAAAAATCAATCAAAAGACATAGTGTAGGTGAATGGATAAGAAAATATGACCTACATATATTCTGCCTACAAGAGATCAATCTCAGAGCAAAAGAGCTACAAAGACTGAAAATGAAGGGTTGGAAAAAAATATTCCAAGAAAAATGACAGGAAAAAAAGCTGGGTAGCAACATTTATATCTGACAAAATAGACTTCAAAACAAAGGCCATAAAAAGAGACACAGAAAGACACATAATACTCAAAGGAAGAACCCATCAATAAGATATAAGTATTATAAACTTACATGCACCCAGTATAGGAGCATCCATATACATAAAGAAAATCTTGGAGGACTTCAGGAAAAATATAGACAGCAACACACTTATACTAGGGGATTTTAACACCCCACTGTCAACAATGAATAAATCTTCCAAACAAAATATCAATAAGAACATTGTGAAACTGAATGACACATTAGATCAAATGGACTTAACTGATATATATATAGAACTTTTCAATTGAAAGAAGCAAAATACATATTCTTTTCAAATGCACGTGGAACATATTCAAAGATAGACTACTTGATAAGACACAAAACATGCCTCCGTAAACTCAAGAGAATTGAAATCATATGAAGCATTTTCTGTGACTTGAAACTAGAAACCAACCTCAAGGAAAATATTAAAAAATAACAAACTCATGGAGACTGAATAGCATGCTACTAAATAGTGAGTGCATTAATAATGAGATCAAGGAAGAAATAGAAAAGTTTCTGAAAAAAAATGAAAATAAACATATAGCAGTCCAAAACCAATGGGACACCACAAAAGCAGTCTTGAGAGGGAAGTTAATAGTGATACAAGCCTACCTAAAACAAGATAGAAAACTTTCAAATAAGCTAACTAACCCTATATCTACAAGAATTGGAGGAACAACAACAAAGAAAACCCAGAACAAGTAGAAGGAAGGAATAATCAAGATCAGAGCAGAATTAAATGACATAAAGACTAAAAGAACAATTCAAAGGATTGACAAATTCAGGAGCTGTTTCCTTGAAAAGATAAAAAGAATTGACAAGATTTTAACCAGATTCATCTAGAGAAAGAGGGAGAGAACCAAATAAATAAAATCACAAATGAAAGAAGAGAAATTACAACTGATACCACAGAAATACAAAATATTGTAAGAAATTACTACAAACAACTATATGTCAAAAATTTGAAATCCTGGGTGAAATGGACAAATTTCTAGAAAAGTATAATCTTCCAAAACAACCAAGAAGAAGCAGAAAGTCTGATCAGACTGATAACAGCTGGTGAAATTGAAATAGTATGAAAAACTACCATCCACAAAACGCCTGGACCAGATGGCTTCACAGGAGAATTTTATAATACATTTAGGGAATTACTAACCTGTATCCTCCTCAAAATATTCCAAAAAATTCAAGAAGGGGGAAGAATCCCAAACTCTTTTAATGAGGCATGAATCATCCTAATCCCCAAACCAGACAAAGACACAACAAAAAAAGGAAACCACAGGCCAATATCACTGATCGATGTAGACACTAATATCCTCAACAAAATACTGGTAAACATTGTACACCATGATCAAGTGAGGTTCATCCCAGGGATGCAAGTATGGTACAACATACACAAATCAATACATGTAATAAATCACTTTAAAAAAAGGAAAGACAAAAATCACATGATCATATCAATAGATGCAGAAAAAGCATTTGATAAGGTATGGCACCCATTTATGATAAAAACACTCAGCAAAGTGGGAATAGAGGGAGCATTCCTTAACATAATAAAGGCTATATATGAGAAACCTACAGCCAACATCATACTCAACAGGCAAAAAGTAACAGCTTTCCCACTAACATCAGGAGCAAGACAGGATGTCCACTTTCACCACTTCTATTCAATATAGTATTAGAAGTCCTACCAACAGCTATCAGATAAGAAAGAGCAATAAAAGACATCCAAAACTGGAAAGGTGGAAGTAAAAGTGTCACTGTTTGTAGATGACATGATAATGTACATACAAAACCCTAGAGACTCCACCAAAAAAAAAAAATACTCAACCTAATAAGTGAATTTGGTAAAACAGCAGGGTTCAAAGTCAATATTTAGAAATCAAGGGTATTTTTATACACCAACAACGAAAGATTAGAAATCAGGAAAAATATCTCATTTGCTAAAGCAATAAGAAAAATAAAGTGCCTAGGAATAAACCTAAACAAGGAGGTAAAAGACATGTACTGAGAAAACTACACAAGACTGAAGAAAGAAATTAAGGAAGACATAAATAAATGGAAGCATAAACCATGTTCATGGATTGGAATACTTTACATAATCAAAGTGTCCATACTACCCAAAGCAATTTATAGATTCAACACAATCCTTATTTATATACCAATGGTTTATTTCACAGTAATAGAACAAACATTTCAAAATTTTATATGGAACCATAAATGACCCTGAATAGCTGCAGCAATTTTGAGGAAAAAAGAACAAAGTAGGTGGGATCACAATACTTGACATCAAACTATATTACAAGGCCACGGTAATGAAAACAGTCTGGGACTGGCATAAGAACAGACACATAGATACATGGAACAAAATAGAGAGCCCAGAAATAAACCCATGTCTCTATGGTCAAGTAATATGTGACAAAATGAGCAGAAGCATAAAATGGAATAAAAATAGCCTTATCAAGAAATGGTGTTGGGAGATCTGAACAGCTACATGCAAAAAAATGTAACTCGACCACCAACTTACACCATACACAAAAATAAACTCAAGATGGAAAAAAGACTTACATAAAAGTCATGATACCACAAAAGTCCTAAAGGAGAAGATAGACAAGAAAATCTCAGATAGTCCAAATAGCAATTTTGTCACTATTATGTCCCCTAGAGCAAGGGACATAAAGGAAAGAATAAACAAATGAGACTTCATCAAAATAAACAGGTTCTGCATGGCTAAAGAAAACATTAGCAAAATGAAAAGGGAAACAATTGTATGGGAAAATATATTTGCCAATGATATCTCGGACTAGGGTGTAATCTCCAAAATGTATAAATAACTCACAGGACTCCACTCCAGGAAGACAAACAATCCAATTAAAAATGGTCAAAGGACCTGAATAGACACTTCTCCAAGGGGGACATATAGAGGGCTCCAAGACAAATGAAAGGATGCTCAGCATCACTAGACATCAGGGAGATGCAAATTAAAAACACAGTGAAATACCACTTCACACCAGTCAGAATGGCCATCATAACCAAATCAACAAACACGTGCTGGAGAGGTTATGGAGAAAAGGGAACCCTAGTACACCGTTGGTGGGAATGCAGACTGGCGCAGCCACTGTGGAAGAAAGTATGGAATTTCCTCAAAAACTAAAATGGGACTTCCTAAGATGGCGGCACAGGTGAATGCACCATACCGCCTCGCACAACCAAACAAGGGGAAAAAACAGAAATCTACACATCCAAACAAAGCCAGATCTGACAGAAAATCATATTGAGAGGCAGTCCGACAACCAAGGAATTAAAGAAGATACATTCATCAAGTTTGGTGAGCCAGAAGGTGCAGAGCGAAGGGAGAGCGCTCGGCAACCCCGAGGCGAGCAGGTGAGCAGACGGCAGGTCCGCGGTTGGAGGGGCGGTCCCCGCGGGGCTGAAGCACACCCAGATGAGGACCGACTGAAGCTCGGTCTGCGCCCGGCTCACATCCGACCGGTGGACTCAGCAGGTCTGTATTCGTGTGCAGAGAGAACCTGAAAGAAAGCAGGGCGCAACTCAATGGCGCAGATTGAGAGCAAGTGAGGGGGTGGAGTCCGCGGCCGGAGGAACGCCCGGCCTCACAGGAAAGTTCGCTGGGGAGACCCGCGGGGGATTGGAGCTGTGCAGCCCATCCACGGACCCTGGAGCGACCCCCGGAGCCAGCGCAGAGGGGCCCGAAGTCCTTGCAGGAGGCAGTGTGGGTGCGGAGAGCGGAGAAGGCGCCATTGTGCGCTCAGGCCCCACCCCCAGAGGCTATGGTCCCAGCACAACTACCGGGAACTTCCCTGCACAGGGGATCCCCAAGACTCCGCCCCTCTTACAGTAACAGGTTCACCGAGGGGAGAAAAATGGCCCAAAGAAAGGGACAGATCAAAACCCCAGAGCTAACCGACCAAGAGATAGCCAACCTATCAGATGCACAGTTCAAATCCCTTGTAATAAGGATGCTTTCAGAATTCGACGAAAAATTAATGAACTTGCTTGAACAAATGAGGAGAGATCTTCAGGGAACCAAAAGAGATAAGGAAACTGGGACTCAAAT